>KL265805.1:28914-91592 GCA_000699545.1 Podiceps cristatus | reverse complement strand
GGGGGGGGGGGCCCCCCAGCCAGTAGGAGTGAATGGGTACACGTGGGAAAGAGGTAATTTTCCACTCCTGCTGCTGAGTCCATTCTGGCTTGCGGCTAGAGCTCAGCAGCCCCGTTTGTCTGGACACGTCCCAGGTTGGGCGTTTGAGGATGAGCAGCAGCGCAGTGAGACCATTAGCGCTGGCAGGGCTGCCTGCCCGGGAAGCTTGGCTGTGCCAGCAGCACGTGCGCTGGCCCGTGGCTCAGGGGACACGCTGCCCCAGTCACCGCACGGGGATTTGTCTGGTGTAGATTTGTTGGGTGGTGCTCTGCGCCCTGACCCACTTGCATGCTGTACCCAAAAAGTTTGATTTTAGCGTTTTGGGTTTTTTTTCTCCTCTTAAAAACGCTAGGTAGAAATACAGCCATGTTGGCTACAAAGCCTGTCACGCTCTCAAGTCTCCCGTATGATGCCTGTGCTATGGGGCAGCAAGCTCGGCTGCAGGGCTGAGCCGTGAGGCCACCGCAAGGTCCAGCCCTTGCTGTAGTCACACTGCCCTGGGTGCTGCGTGTTACGCCCTGCTTAGGTGATATAACAAATATCCTGATGTGAATCTGGCTGTTTAGGAGCAGTCCGTGTTTTCCAGACTTTCTTCTGCCCTGTCATACCCTTCAAATTACCAAGAATCGTGATTGCTGCTGCATGTGCAGGTAGGGACAGGCAACTGCTCAACTGCTTCATCTCCCCGGGAGCTGCAAGAGGGGCCATGGTCCCAAAGAGCGTGTACGTGCCCACAGCGAGAGCGCTGATCTGCGTAGTGCCTGAAGCCAGGCTCGGGCCCTTGTCTAGAGAAGCTGTTGTTTGAGGACTGTGTCTTCTAAACACAATGTCTAGAAAATCTGTGGCAAATTTAGATGTTCACCAATATTTCTGAAATGTCAGAGTTTCAGGGGCAGTTTTACAACTCCTTTCAATATTGAGTTTTGATTGCATTTTACAGTAAAAGTAGGATTATAGTGTCACCTTATAAATTAAGTAGATACAATGGTAAATATTAAACAAAAAAAGACTGCTTTTACTGATGCAGACAAGTCTCAAATAAGAAATACTTGTTTTCAGAGCAATAACCAAGCAAGCAATAAAATGGGTGCAAAGTTGCACCTCATTTTATCAAACATTTGCCTATTATTTTAAGGACAGTCCCAAGCAAACACTAACTGGAAAGTCCCATGTGCCTGAATTAAGAGGGAATGGTGTAAAGTGTGGTAAAGATATGGGTAGCACCCTAAGGCCCAGCTGACCACATGCTATGCTTATCTGTCCTGGGATGTTCTAATCTTTTCTTTACTACACTATCCAAATAAAAGCATTTGCTTATAACCTGCAGCACTGTGCCTCTGATTCTGCATTTGCTGATATCTGTGGCGAGAGTGCATTAATAAAATTTGGCTCCTGTCCATTGACATGATCCTCCAAGCATTCACTCCTCTGTGAAAGGCAATGGGAAAGCAGAGTAGCCTCGTAGGCTCCAGTGACCCTTCTCCAGCAGAAAGCCTAATGCGATTAGTCTCCACTGGTGTCTATAATAGTGAAATCCTCCTGCCACCATAGTGCTGCGGATGTGCTGCAGCCAGCGGGGATGCCTGCCTTGCCCTGATACCTTCCAGAGGAGAAATGGTGTTTAGGATGTGTCTATACCGCAAGCTGCAGCTTGCGGCACGGCCAGGGCAGAAGTCACAGAGGTGACTTTTAAGGTAATGAAATGGGCTGCTACAATCACAGGGATGGCTCAAAGTAGTTTTTAAGGATTTTGCCAAACAGCGTGTCCTGCATGGACTTACCTGTTGCTCGATTCTGATAGCCCTGCCTTGCATGATAGCGAAGTGGGATCCAGCCCAGGGGACCGCGCGGTGCGGGACATCCTCCTCTGCTGTCGCTGGAGGCCGTCTGGGAAGCACGCAGACCGCAGGGAGAGCAGTCTGTCAGCCCTGGTACGTTCCCCCACAGCTTTCAGATGCTTTTCTGATCCACCCCAGATCTTTGTCCATGCTCCCAAATCCCACCGGAGCCACAGGAGGAAGATGAGTCTCTGGGAAAGGCCTCCAACAGCGGCACAAATTATGCGAGGATTCAGACAAGTCCTAACCTGACATTTTTCAAAGTGAAATGCAAGACCCACTGCTTGCTGATTGCTTTTGCCCTGTAACAGCAGCTGAAGCGCAAACAGCATCATTTGGTATGGATGATGACAAGATGAAAAAAAAAGGATGGGGAAGGAGCGAGAAAAAAGTATTGAATCAAATTACAGAGGAAAACGAGCTTCTCCATAGACAATTTTGATGAAACTATTAATTTTGTGTGTAGTGCTTAGAAATTATCATGATATACCCACTGTCTCTGCCAGAGCTAGAGAGCTAATTATATCAGATACAGAGGAAGATATAATTATCTCCCCTTCCTCAGCAGGCCTCGTGGCTGCCACCGAAGCAGGACAACTTGAGGGCTTCCTGCAGTCCGTGGCACTGGAGAAGGCCAAAAGGAGGTGCCCCCAGGGTTCTCCAGGCTGGGATGCTCGGGGCTGCCTCCCACAGAGGAGTCTGGGCAAACAGGGTCCATTTTATGCAGCACATTATGGACATTTCCCCTCTTTTCCTGACCTGAGCCAACCAATAAGCCAAAGGGCTCTGTAAGGTTATTCCTCGTGAGATTGAACGAGGTAGGTGGGGGTTTCTCACAGTTGTGACACACCTCCAAGCATTACCCAAACCTTGCAGAATTAACTTCTGCAGAAAACCTATAAAAGTAGGGAGGGGGAAAGATTGCATTCCAATGGAGCCAAAGACCATGGCCTCTTTAAATGTTATTAAGTCAATAATTAAGTGAATTTGAAGTGTGAACTGTGTATCCACTTTAAATGGATTAATGATATGAGAATTCATACAAAATTGCTGTGTTGATTTTATGTTAATGGCTGTTTGAATATAAGCTGAACTATTAACCAAGGATAAGTGGAACTAATGTGCCAGCATTACCATAGAAATATAATTGAAAGGATGGTCTACAATTTGCAAAGGGCTTCATTTCTCTGGAGTGGGTCGGGGGAACAAAGGCTCCCTTGGACAGATTGGAAGGATGTCAGGGCGGGAGGGCTGTAAACGGAGGGATGCTTAAAAGAAGCCTGAATGGTTTAAATAAAAGCTCCAGGGAGGGGTGTAATTCAGCTGTCACTAGTGACTTTGGAGACACCCAGCAGGGCAGGGTATCTAGTTTGTTAAGATCACCAGTTTGTGCTTTAAACCTTTTAGGACAGTCCCAAGACTGCCGTGTTTCATGCCAGCAATCAAGGAGCAAATATTCCCAAGATCTTGGAGATAAACTTGTGCTTAAAGCTACGTTTCATGGGAGTCAACCTTTCCCCTTGCTCTGTTCCATGCTGACTGCAGCGTGGCAGGGACAGGGAAGCTCCAAAAGCACAGGAAAAGTGGTATTGGTGGGTGGAAGGAATAATGGTGAGTAGGAATAATACGAAAATGAGCAGAAGGAAATGTAAGTTGGCTGTGAGTACGTTTTTCCAAACAGCAGTCTGGTCGATCGTGGAATCCCCATTACTTGAATAATTTAAATATAAGCTGGATAAAAATGCTCAAGAAAATCCTACGGAGCACATTCCTGCTTTGGCAGGCAGTTGACTAGGCTGACCTCATAAGTCTTTCTGGCTCAGTTCTTGGGGGCTATGGTTTAAATAAAGCTAGGACTGAAACAGCTGCTGGATGACCACCTTTGTTCTCAGCCTTTGATTTTGGCCTCCCCTCTCAGATGCAGCATCCAATGTGCTGAGTGGGCAGCCTGTGTCAGCCCACAAAGGCAGGACCAATTTGGGTTACCCAGGGATCTCAAAGCCTTGAGCCTCCCCTCACTTATGGATTTTTTATGTCTTAGTGTGATTCCTCTTGATTTGTGTGATTGAGGGTAAAATCGGGCTCAAGGCTTTTGATGCTGATAATTTGACATAATGTGATAATATCATGGCAATCCATGCAGTAAGTTGGCTTTGGAGGTGGAAAAGTGTGGGTTTAAGGTAACTGCGGTAAACTCGCTAGCAGGATGGAAAAAGGGGTGGTTTTCCACTGGATTGGTGGGTTGAACTGTCTCAGTGGGGTGTCTCACGAGGGACAGGCTGTGCAAGGAGGAGGCTGGAGCCGCTCAAGCAGTAGCAAGGGATGGCAGGGAGGGGGGGAGCAGTGATGGCAACAGGAGCAGGATTCCCACATTTGGCAACGCTGAACTGATGGGTCTGCTCGGGCATGTTGTGTGACTTCACACTTTGTCTGAAATTTAGGGATAAAGATGCTGCTTCTGTACACTGATTTAAGAACCACTGCTGAAAAGCCACCCACAAGAGTTGGTCTGTTCTTTGTAAAAGCGAGTGCATTCACCTCTGCTTCTCCAAGGACTGGCTTGAAAACTATAGATTAAACATGACTTTTGGTTTTGAGATGAAGCTGCAAATTCTCGGTTGCTCTTGTGTGATTGCTAGTGATTAAAAACCATACCGATGGGTCCTGGTTGTATGGCTGGAGGTCTATAAGAGCCATCGATTCTTGACTCTAATAAGCATTAGATCAAGCTCCGTCAGTTTGCACATAAAACCAGCAATGCTTTGTCAAAAAATAAATCAGTGCTCACAATTAATGGGCAATATTATAAATACAGAATTGGGTAGGTGATTAAAAGCACCACTCATAGTATAATGCTGCTGATATTTAAAGAAAATATAAACAAATCCTTAATCATGTTTTTCATCCTTTGGAGGCTTGGCTGCCAGAACTACAAACAAACAAACAAACAATAGCAGCATATAGATGTTTGGAAAATAAGCAGCATGATTAGCTAATCTCCTCTAACTGCGGCATAATGATAAACTGGATCATACATATTTTGTACTTTATTACTATCAGTATGACTGTGTTTCAAGGTCAGAATTTTTATTCCTCTAACTTCATAAAAATGCATGTTTGGAAGAAACTAAAATTCTTTTGTAGTATAGATTGCAGGAAATACCAATATTCATTGCTTAGAGGCATGAAAAATACAAGACATCTTATGGTTTTGGGTGAAATTCTTCCATTATTGGTCTGGCTATTAATACACCAAATATTTATTTATTTATTTATTTATTTTCACTCAGAGCCAAATCACCACAGTCCGGGAATATTCAGTACACTTAGAAGTCTTTATCTTTACATGCAAATTTACATTTGCAAATTTACAAATGCAAGTTTGTGTAGCAACACGTTCAATTTGTCAAAACCGTTCTCCCAATAATATTATATATATTATCAAGCTATAAGGCTTAGCTCTCCATGTCTCTCTCCTTCTCTCTGGGGCAAAGCTCAGTACAGCTGAGCATAATTCTCCATTTGTGCTGGCATGAGTGCTTCCTTAGTGCTGCTTTTTGATACATTTACTCATCTTCCTTGAATATCACTTTATTTCGCTGGTAGTCCAATCTAGTAATGTGCATACCAGTAATCTATTTTGCACTTAGAGTAATATACCACTTGACAGATGGAAAGATATGTGAGTAGTTATTCATAAAGGAGAGGAGGAATGACTGCAGGTCAATCCAGTAGCCTGGATGAGGAGCTTGGCAGGGTGGAATCACTGGTGGAAAGGCTGGGAACAGCTTATCGTTGAAAGCTTTTTTTTTTTTTTTTTTTTTTCCCCCACAGTACCAGAGCTACGTATCCTTTCGCCGCCAGACATATGGGTAGCCCCTAATGAGGCTTACATTATTGCTGCTTAATATGCAAGTTGTTTTAAAGCAAGTGAAACTTTCAATGGTAATGAACACTAAAGAAAAACACATTTTTCTTCACTGGCCCATTACTATCCAGAGATAGCTAATATCTGCTAAATGATTCTTCTCTCAAAGATAATGCCCAGATAAGCTGTTAATGCCTCCTCCCATGCAAAAATGATGTCAGGTCCTCTAAAAGTAGGAGGTTGACTTTACAACCACAGTATCTGAAAGCAAAATATAAAGTCTGGCAACCTTTCCACTTGCCTTTGGTGCCTACAGGGAATGCCCAGGTTATGTTTTTGAGGTTTTCTCCAAAGTCATCAGAGCTAAACAGTTGCATTTTTTGTTTGTTCTGAAGGTTAAAATTATCAGTTAATTAAACGCTTTCAGTCTAACACTTCCAGAAAGTCAAGTATAATAGGATTCATGTGGCCACCAGCTAGTGACCATGCTACAGCTCAGCAAGGGAACATGTACCCACTGAATATTTTGCCATGATGTTTTGGGCAGAGGCACTTCCTTTATGAGCAATGGTCCCCGTTGCCTAACCAGTGTCCAAGCAGCTCTTCTTGGAGAGGAAATGCGACTTGTGCACAACCTCCTGCTTATGGTCATGTACCTCTTCAGGGTCAAAGCTGGTTGTCCCTCACAAAGCTGCCCTTTATGGGAGCTTGGCCGCTGTATCAGCTACGTGGAGGTTTTGGTCCTGTCAGCAGCATGGTTTGGCCACAATCAGCTTCAGCAAACCGCTTGCTGCATGCCCAAGAGAATTACATACCCCATTTATTTGCCAGCCTTTATGTTTTGAAGAGCAGTGACATTGTGGATGCACCCCCTGTGTGCACAGCCCCGGGCACCTGGAACAGTAAATGAGAAACCCAGCTTGGAAGCTGGGGAACTGCAAGAATATGTATAATTTGCCCCTTGTTGGGTTCAAAGCTGGTTAAATATAGACTCCTCTTTGCCCCAGGAACAGTATTTTCTTGACTCTGAGCTGGATTTAGTTGCAGTCCCGTGGAAACCAGAGGAAAAGCAAACTGAATTATGTGCCAGGGGACCTGCTTTGCAGAAGGTGCCTTCACTTCTTGCCAGGGAGGGCAAACTCATCTTCTCTTTCTTTTCACTGCCTTTCCAGTTAGGACTTAGCTTCTTTTCTTCTCCTCCCCACCATCTTGATGGCCATATTCCACATCCAGTACTGACAAGCCCTTTGCAAGCACTTGGAAAAAGTGACTCAGATGGTTGTTTTGCCTGCAGATACAGAGATACTGTATTCACCATTTCTTTAATAACCTAGACACTTAAATTAGAATAATATTAAGGGGCAGTTTAGTGAGGATGAAAAGCAAACAGAGCTGCCAACTTCAATAGAAAAATATCTTGGGTCAGGATTTCATGAATTACACAGTAATCTCAAAAATCAGAATTAAAATTACTAAATTGTCTCCTTTTTCCTTTGCATTCTGATCTCTGTGCATTTAGAGTGCAATCATCAAGTCTAGAAAATTACTATTAATAAAAACTAAGAGAGGACCTAGACGAGTTTCTCATGTCATTGTACGCTTCTGGCAGCCAAAGCTGAAGAACGCTCAAAAAAATCATAAGACTCGAGATAAAAATCATGTGAGTTGGCAACACTGTTCCAAGACTCCCTGAGAGATCCTGTACCTCCTTCAGAGAGTGTAACTGTGCTTTTAAAATTACACTATTGCAAAATTAATCAGGGGAGAGGATCAGATGAAATAAATGGAAGGGAGTTTTGCAATGACTTAGATTTATGGCCGGAGGAGGCTGACTCATGCCTCGCTGCAGCTCTGGTGCACGTCCTGTCATGCTGCTTCGTTCAGGGCTCTGGACATGTCTGAGATGAAGGCATGTTGCATGTCTTGACTTCCTTCAGAGAAACGGCAGAATCAGTGTTCCCTGGGTCAGGCAGATTAAACAGTTTCTTATCAGGAAAGCGGTGCGGCAGCAGGGAGGTGAAATCTCTGCATGACCACAGTGCAGGAAATCGTTGTTTTCTTCCCTCAATAAAGGAAAAGGCCACTTTTCATCTTTATCCAGCCTAGGTAATATTTCTGAAGTTAGTTAAACTCATGGCTGTGACTGCAGAGTTATACTTAGTCTGTCAGACCCTATTGAATTCCGAGTATCAACATTTTCTTGTAATATTGTTAAGTATATTATAGCTGTTCAAATAGTACTTTCAAGGGTTCTGTACTCTGGCTGATCTGTGAATGATTTACAGACTGCTTCTGGGTTTCTGAGCTTACCATTAGGTGCTTGGCCATGCAGTTATTTGGAAATGTGTATGATTCAAGCAAATCATTGATAGCACATGAAGTGTTCGTGTACAAAGGGAGATGTTCAAAAGCGCAAAGGATACATGAGTGACAAGTGTTGAAAGACCAGAAGAGCACAACTTCCAATTCCTTTTTGTGCCATCTTCTAGGTTGTTTGGTTATTTATTATTTCTGGAGTGTAACCAGCCACATTGTTTTTTACTTTGTAATTTGATGGTTGCAACCATCCCCCAACAGGAAAACGATGTGAAGGGAAGAACAAAAGGAGAGTCACACCACTACCAACCAGGCAGAGCCTGTCTCTTGCCCCTTGGTGTCCCTGATTTATTTTTCCCATAATTATGGCTGATGCTTTGACTGGGAATATGGAATGAATTTTGACTGTCATCAGGAAAGTCAAGGGGCTATGAGCTCCCTGTTGGTGGAGGAGATGTTTCCAAACATTAGAAATGCTCCTTCACATGTCCATAGTAAAGGAGTTGAAATATAGACTTGACTATTTGACAAATTGTTTTCTCCAAGTTAGTATATGGAGAAAATCTAGTGAAGGTGCCCAAGGTTACTCCAAACTGACACCTCAGATGTAATTTGGCCCCAAGTCCTTCACTTCATTTGGGGGAAGGTTGGTATGAACTGTGCAGCTCTGACTGCTACTCTGCTGTGTGCTTCTTTCAAACATACCTTAAGAAAATGTATGGAGCAAGATTTTTTTTTTTTTTTCTTTTTCTTTTTTTTTTCTTTTTTTTTTTTTTTGTGAATATGGTGCTAGAAAGATGGAGTAACTGTAAACGCTAGGCGTGGGTGGGAAATGGATAGAGGACAACATGTTGGTACTTGTTAAAGAAGAGCTTTGGAAACAGAGTGCAGCTAATTCTCCTTTCATTGATATTGAGTAATTCAGGAATAACTCCATTACAATCGGTATAGCACTGAGAGGAAAACCGAGTAAAAAATCTCTTACCAAAAAAAAGGCGTTTCTTAGCAGAAGCATACCGGCTGTGGCCTGTAGGTCGCAGCAGAGCGTATGCTTTCCATTAGGAAACACCACTTCATCCTTTGTTTTCCCAAAAGTGGAATTCCCCAGTGAGATAAACCTATTCTTATTTGGCTGTATCGCTAAAAAAAACCAAACCAAAACAAACCCTCAAAAACCCAAAAAACCCAAAACCCAACAAACCAAAAAACCCAGCCTTGACCTTGCTGGCCAGACAAAAGGATGTTGTTTCTTGAGGTTTTTCTACGTGGGTGTGAGCTTCAGGCCAAGTGAATCAGCACCACGTACTCCATTAGCCCAGTGCCTTCCCCTCATGATGGGAAAATGATGGGAAGGACTAAGATGTACCATAAGCAACAGTGGGAAAAACTAGTCCCGATGTCCGATCTCACTAGGTCAATTAAAATTCTCATTTTTCTTTAATGCCCTTTGGATCCAGCCCCAAAATTTGCACAAATCCACAGGTGTACATTAAGCTGATGTACCGTATAGCAACAGAGGTTTGCAAATAACATGACACTACATACGGTGCTGTAGTGAGAAAGTGCTCCATATTAATGTAAGCTTGTCATATGCTACAGAAACGAAAAATGTTAGCAGATGGCACTGATGTAACTCTGGCTGCAAAGGTAGGAATAAACAACTACTTTGTACGTTGAGGTCGTTCACTTCATTGATTACTCACAAAATATTAAATACAGATAAGAAAAATACAAACATGAACTGTATGGATGTTTTAATGACAAAGTGTTCTGGCTTTCACCAGGAAATGCTAAGAGGAATTCAGCACTTTGTAAAGCCAGTCATAAACTTACAAAAATATATGAATGCCAATGGAAATTATTGACTGAACTATCTCCTTTTTGGTGGGAAATATGTTTTATCAATATTTGTACTGATCTGCTTGAAATACTCAAGGCAGAATGGGAAAAGCAGTCAAAACTCTGAAAAAAATAAAGCATGTTTTCAACTGGCTGTAAACCAGAAGTCATCATGTGAATTTTTACAGAAAAAATACTTTCTTCACAGATTCATTTGGTTTAAGGCCAGAAAGGGCCATTAGATCATTTCCGTTGACATTTTGTTTAATGAAGGACAGTTACATCTATATTTAGCCTGAAAACTTATATTTGGTTAATTTTTTTCCAGAAAAGCAACTAGCATCTAGTTTTGATTTGTATATGCTGAGAACTGCAGAATCCACCATTTCCTCAGTATTTTCTACAAGCGATTTATAACTTTCCCTATTAAAAAAATGTTCTCAATTGCTCACTTACATTTGTATGGCTTCACATTTCAGGCCTTGCTTCTTGTTATACTTTGCTCTTTTAGGTGTATGGGTCCTTTGATCCTCAGTGTTTTCTTCCTTTGTGTGTACAAACACACTGCAATCAAGTCACCTTTCCATTGTCTTGCTGATTAATTAAACTAATTGAACTCCATAAATAATACATAAATATTTTACTAAATTATTTTAAACTCCTTTTTTTATCCAGTTTTCAGCAGCTTTTAAAAATGCTAGTGCTAAAATAGGATAGTTTTACAGGTGCTATCTGCAGAGGTAAAAATCCACCCCTCCAATTCTATTCTTTTAGTATATCCAAAGGTCAAATTTGCTTATTTTCCTTTTTTTTTTTTTTTTTTTTTTAAAATCCACCCCTCCAATTCTATTCTTTTAGTTTCAGTTGCTTAACTGTCCCAGATCACTGCTTTCCACGTAGTCCTTCTTGCTGCAAGAATGGCCTATGTTTCTCAAAGATAGCTGTGAAACTTTGCGTTAGTCTGGGTTAAAATGCATCTTGTTTTAAGTGCCCAAAATTGCTAAATAATGTATGTTGCTCTCCATGATTAACCTCTTATTTTCTGATGTTGATTCCTGCACATCAGATTGCTGAAGATTTGCAACCATTGACTGTGGTTGGCACGCAACCATGTCGTGCTACAAACAACCTCTCTTCTCCAGATGTTTCATAATGTTTTTACGATCAGCGTGTTGTGTTCTGCTGAGTTCCATGACTCACCAAACTCTAAGTGTGTTGCATCTATGCAGATATCTTTATCAACCAACCTTGTAATTTCATCAAAGAATGACATCAGATTTATATGATGAGGCCTGTTTTCCATTAAAAAAAGATGACTGGCATTAATTACATTTCTATACTTCATTATTTTAATTAATTATCTTAATTAATAGAAGTTTTTATCAGCTTTCCATTGCCTTGCCTGGCATTGATGCTGGCCAGCTGGCTCACACTTCAGCTCCGCTTTTGACTCTTGGTACCACACTAGATGTCATCCAGTGTTCAGGAATTTCATTTGTGTTAGCGTATTTATTAAAAACTAATTTCAACAGGCTCAGTCTTTGTGGCCCAGACACTTAATGTCACTTCACGTGGTGTTCTCTGTGCTCTTCCTCTCCAGTGGCAATAGCTTTCCTATCGGGTGTTGGGAGTGGTAGCTGCCATCACAGCACTGTCACCTGGGAGTTCCTCTATGTCATGGTAACTTTCACAATAAATTGGCAGATATTATCACATTTGGGATTTTCTGTCAGACTGAGCAATTGTTTTATTTCTACTTATCATATGGATAAAATCAGATGGGAGAAGAATTTCACCTAAAACTTCAGGACAGATGTGTCTGATAGATATGCATTAGCAACACTGGTCTCCAAAGTCATCTCTTGTGTATAGATTTCTGTAGTTCGGCCATACTCAGAGAGACAGCGAATTACTAGAATCTGTCCTATATGCAACTTGAGGCTGGCATTACTCCAGAGAGCTAAAACCCCAGGAATCTGCCAATTATCCATGCAGACTGACAACCATTACTCCACCAGCATAGGCCATGAGACTGGGGAGCAATATCAGTTTTGCGTGGGTTACAATGGAGACTTGCATGGTGTGACGTTTCCATGTCAGCAGCACTAAAAACAGCCTTAGGCACACTAAGTCTTTTCCAAACAGAGTTCATATTTAATTTGGTGTGTTGTGGAAAACTCTGGGCTAGTTTTCCACTCAGATACCTTATATTTTACAAGAGCACTCTGCAAAGTACATCATTCTATATATTTTATCAATTATCTTTAGGAAAATAAATAAAAGACCTTATAACAGTTAAGCCCTTATAACCTGTCTGTTATTCCTAGAGAACCAGGGTTATATGCCAGAAAAGTAAACCCATTTCTTTACCAATTATTGGATATTTGGATTCAGTGATCAAGCAGCCAGTTCAGTGCAACACACATTCTAGTTTATATGACTAAAGGAGAAGGAAAATCGCAATGAAAGAACACCATTTGGGTCCAAATCTCAGACATGAGGGAAAAAGAAATTAAATGCAAAATTGTCCAGATTGCACCATGGATCCATCCATCTACAGATTAATTTATCTCTTTTTTTCCCTATTGGAAGTGCAGATGACATTGTGGTAGACTTACAAATGGATCTAGCGCAGAATGTGTGATCAAAATCAGCTGTGTGTGTGAGAGTGAAGAATTTTGCCCAAGAGGCGGGTAGTTTAGTACAGGTCTAACAATCTCTGCCTTGGGAATAAGTAGTAGTCTCACTAGCAATACCTCCACCCACTACATATCCCTGTTGCTCGTTGTTCTGTGAAGACCTTAGCAGAAGAATCTTTTGTATAAGCAATGGATGCTCTGATTTGGACCGTATTCATAGAATAGTTTTAAATCTCACCAGCAAATACCAAAATCTTGGCTGAAAAGTTGTGATGTAAAAAGCACTTATTAAAGATGCCTGTAAACACATCTCTCATCATCCACATTTGCATACTCAGAGGTTACCTCAAATAATTGACAATAATGTCAAGCATATCTTATTTTGCTATAATTATTTTACTCACATATGTCACTGAACATAATTGTTTTCTCAGTGTTTTAAGATTCCTCCTACAGATAGGGAACCATAGAAATGTCTTTCTAACATGAGCTCAGGAGTAGCTGGAAGTAGCTGCAGCTAAAGAGAGGTTGGGATATGCACAGCTGTTTGTATTTCCAGCTGGTTTTCGTATGTTCTCCAGGTGGAGCAGACGTTGATAGCTGTTCCCTTATAAAATATGTAATAGTGTACTTTATGACCTAATATATTTTCCAGTCATAGAGCCTGATCCAAAGTCCACTTAGCTTTCTGAACAGGCTTCCAGTGGCACCAGTAGAGCTCTGTCAAATTCTTAATGAACCAATGCAAGTGCGAGGTAATTTAGGGCCATTATCTTTGTAGGGCTGCATATATTTCAGTGATGCTCTAACGTGTGCCTCCAGAGTTCTCTCCCTGCTTCTTCACTTGCTTTCACTAGCCATTTTTCACCAGCCTTCCGAGATTTATATACAACAGCTCTGGGCCTCTTACGCTGTCTGAGGCTACTTGCCACCGAGTTGCGGACATTGTACTCTCTTGCCTCCTTGGCAGGCTTCCCCGGGAAAGCTTCAGGCCAAGCGGTGGTTGATAATGTCTGATGACATTTTGTGGCACTCCTGCAGCCCTGCCAGTCTTGTCGTAGTTCTCTATGTTATGCATCGTCAACTGCAGCCCCCTAATTGTGACTTGATATTTAAGTTCATTGGCAAAGGTTGTTTGCTTATGGGTTGGAATATCCACTTCAACAGCCTCAGAGAATAGAGTGACAGAGAGCACACTGGATCTTTTTGTTAGAGGAGAGTGCTGCAAATCTTTTCACAAGAAGCTAATTTCCCCACACAGGGCGTAGGCTGAGTCTGGGACATGGGAAATGTAAGTGAACGCAGGAGCTGAACAGCTGAAAATGTCCTGAGACTAAAACCAGCCAGAAGGAAGGTGAAGATTCTATGCTTCCTCCTGGGCTTGGGACTCAATGTCCTGGTTAAAACCTATCGCTGCCACCTTGGGTTTGCATCTTTAGGTTGCAAAAAATACGGCTTCAAAAATAGGATCCAGACATCCTGCCAGCAAGTGTTGTGTGCATCGCTCATTTATGTGCATGGGCCTTTGGAACAAACAAATACTGCTTTGCCTCTTCTGCTGAAGAGGAGATTGTATTCACTTTTTCCTACTTTGGGTATGATCCAAAAGGGCTAGAGCAATTTCAAAACTAGTACGGATTTGCCAAGTACATATACATCTCACTACTTTGATGTGGTTATGCTGGGGACTCCAGGTATTTCACACCTACTGGGTGTTTCTGGGAAATGCTGTTTCCACTCCTGCAATTCCTCGGTTTTGTTCTTGTTTGTGCTTGTCCCGTTAGATCAAATGAGGGTAATGACTGAGGGATAGCCGTGCTTCCCAGGGATTTGAGGACTTAAATGCTTTTTAGCTATTAGCAGACATGTTCTGTTGTTGAATACATTGAAGCCTTTTGCTGCAGGGGATCATCCTAAAGGCTGTAAGAAAACAACAGCTCAGTATTTTGACAACATCAGCCCACAATTTTGTTTTAGCTAGAACGGTCTTTTTCTGATCCTAATATAGGTCATGGCTGCAAGTTAATTTGTTCCATGTGCCATTATGATGTAGGATATGTTCAGAAAAACAGGGTTCTCCCAGGGTGAGAAAAAATTGTTTACTAAGCAGTTAGAGCCTGTTCTATTCCCCATCCCCTCCCCCAAATTTCCCATGCACTTTCCCATGCTTTGCCCTTCTCCCCATTTTCCTGCACTAGCAGCCAGATTCCACATCACTGGTGTAACCAGTTTAACCCCCAGTGCCCTCCAGACCTCTGGGTGTGCAGGCAGAGAGCCGCCCCAGCCCAGTCCCCGTTAGGGCATGCGGCTCCTCTGCCATTCCCTCTGACTCGACTTGAATTTGCAAGTTGAGGCAGGGACTGCACACCCACCCCCTGCCAGGCCTTTTGAGACGGCGGATCCCAGCCTATGTGGCATCAATCGCCTGCTCCTCTGGATCCCTTACAAACCTACCCCAGGTCCTCTTCAACTTCAGCGGGAGCAGGGAGAATTGGATGTCTCCTACGGCTTCTGGCTTTGCTTGAACTTCACCCAAACACTGATAAGAAAAGTGCTTGTGCGTACTCTGTCTGGGCTGCATACACACCAGATTTATCTCCCGTCCGTCTGTCTGCTGTGCAGCTGGAGGAGTGGCTGCAGGGTGGACTGGCATACCTGGGCATAGCTTTGCCATAGGTGACTGGTAAAACTGTATTCCTAAGCACAACAGCAAACTGTCCAGAGCAGAGGCTTTAGACACTGCAAAAACTGAGACGGTGCCTTATTTCAATAAATCAAGTATTTGATTCGTAGTTTTTAAGGCTCTTTGGTAGGTGATGATAAACAGATGGGCTTTGCATGCGGCGTCCCCAGCGCTATTGCAGTGAATTCGCTCTGATATCACGTATGTGTGCAGAAAAATGAAAAACCTAATTAGCATCACCTGAGACGAAAGCTCTGTAATCATGACTGCAATCTCAGAACAATTAATCATCCACCTACAATAAGTCACCAGATTAATTTTTCTATTTTGTTTCAAAGTTGTTCTGCAGATTTAAAAGAACTACTGGAGCAAAGGAGATGATGTGGGGTTTGGGATCCCAGCTCGGTACAGCTGACTGGTTAATCACAGTGGGAGCACAAGCGCAGAAAACAGCCAAGGTGGCTTAACAGATTCTGTCCCAGTCCCCTGCTGCCACTGCTCAAAACTTCACCTATCATTTTACAAGCTCTTCATATGCCTGAAAAGGCTATTTCTGGCAACTTGAACTAAACTAGTTCAGCCACTTTGAAGACTGCAGAGCCCGGAGAAAGAATAACTTTCCCGTACATACATATATATATACACACACAGGTTGAACTTCTGACTATATTGTTTTTTCAGTTCTGTTTTAGAGGGGTTGTGCTAAAATGCCACAAGACAAAAGCATTATAGTATGAGTCTTCACTGTGGAAAAAATTATTGAAAATGTAGAGAAA
This sequence comes from Podiceps cristatus, assembly GCA_000699545.1. NCBI lineage: Eukaryota > Metazoa > Chordata > Aves > Podicipediformes > Podicipedidae > Podiceps > Podiceps cristatus. The sequence continues at coordinate 75,594 of KL265805.1, read as the reverse complement.
CTGGTTGAGATATGACCAAGTTGAAAGTTGAAGCCTATTGTTTGGAGTGGCTTTTTCAGCTTCTAAACCAGTTACTGAAAGATTGTGGGTTGCTATATCGCTGGGTGCCTTATGAATGGCCTGTGCAGTAAAAAAGGCAGTGAAGGATCACATTTTCCCTATTTAGCTTGTAAGTTCATTGTACTGCAGTTCCAGGAAAACTTGATTTTCACAGCACATTAGAGACCAGGTCTTCAGTTGTTACAGAATGATGTAGCTACACCTAAGTCAATAGATCTCCGGTGGTTTGTGGTAATTAAGGGTGGCACTTGAGCCTCTGGCACTGTCAGAGAAAGCAAAATGTTTTGGTTCTCTAAAGCAAAATAGTAATTTATTAACTGTTAAAATATGGAAAAAAAAAAAAAAAAGAATCTTGAAGTAAATTAATTTGATGTGCTCTTGACACCTGCAAAAGGGGAATTTTATCACTTTTGCCCTGTGTAAGAAAATGTTGTAGAATTTTACAAGCAACAAAAGTGTGCGGCCAACAGTGAGACAGTGTGACTTATATGAAAGAAACAGCACTGTGAGAAAATGTAAATATTTATAAAAAGACAAAATAGAGTCTGTAAAATTATCTTACATTTGAGACATATGGATACTATCACCAAGGATAATATAAAGAGAGAGAAAAAAAAAGAATTAAATTCCACTTATAAGGACTTTGGAATAATCTAATCGAATGTACGTGGCTACACAGTACAATTGGATTCTACAGTTTTAAATTCAGGAAAATATATCTCAGGATTACATTAGTGACAACATCTCATACCTGTGCCCAGCAAGATACTGCTTTTCCCCCCTCAGATCTGTCTCTCATGTTGGACCCAAACTTTCAGTGCTTATTAAGGCAAACTCCCATCACACTCAGTGCTCTAAATTCTATTCTCATTTACATGCAAACGGGAGGACTGAAGGATATTTTACACAGGTTACAATGTCAGATTAAAAAGCAGTTTGATAAACCCAAATTTCCATCTGAAAAAAACAGTATTTCTGATAGCTGTAATCTTGTAAGTGATTTCTGACCCATTTTCCTATATAAATGTCCTTACAGCACAGGCATTTTTTCTTTCTTTCTCTTTTCAGTGCCTATTTGCAGTTTCTCTCTGAGACATAAAACATTATCATGTAAATAATTGATTTCTTAGAAAGCAAATCCATTGGGATTTTTAATTAGAATATCTTCATGAACATCTGAACCAAACTTTAGCACACTATGAAGTCTTGAATTGATGCTGAACTGTACTGCTCACAATTTTATTTCATGTTTGTTATTAGAACTATTTGGCAAAGATAATATTTCAAAATACACAGCTCAGTTACATAAAAGTTCTTGCAACTGTGAGAAAGCGAGGGAGCTTTAAATATATACAAACCCCTTCTTTGGAAGAAGGAGCAGGACGAAACGTGCAATGAGAAATTATATTATAAAAAAATCGTTAATTTATTATGAGGGCGATTTTCAGATTGCAATGTCAAGGTTCTTCATGTTTATGAACATTTTCTGCACTCACCTAATAATGGAGAGTCAAGGAGATTTTATCAAATTAATTTTAGTTTTGGCTGGAGAGTTAGACTTTTTAAAGAATGTTAATGATTTTGTCCAGACATTAATAAATCTGCAGTAGAACCCAGCATGCAAAAGACAAATGAAGGGACATTTTTGTCCTTCATTCGCTTTCTCTTCTTGGGAGGCTGGAAATATTCTTTTGCTGTGCTGCTGCTGGCGCTAAGGACAGATTTTTGTGTGTATGGGACAAGATTCAAATGTGCAGGGCAGGTTAGAGGGACAATCAAAATGGAGAGGCTTGTCCTTTCTCTGCAGGGAGATGCCATTGCCCCATGAACATGGAATATACTGGAAATTTGAGAGAACAGCATCACCTTCACGAAGCAGAAATAAAGCTCTGGAGGGTAGCTGGGAGGGTGTATCTGGGAAAGGTGGGTCTGTATGGATCCTCATGTTTAGTGACTTTTCCCGAGCACCTTCTGATGGGCATTGCTGGAAACAAGGAGTTCTGGTATGTTGTTCTGGTACAGCCTGGCTGTTTTCAGGAGCTTTTCCTTAATTGCAAAGCAACCGCAGCCATTGGCACTCCCACAGGAGCCGATACTGCAGTCCCGCGGCTGTGTCCAGGCAGAAATCCATTTAACTAAAGGGAGAACCTGAGCATCTCCAACTCCCATTCGTCTCACTGGCAGCTGAAGACATTAATCATCTTGCACAGGACCCTGAACGTCTCTCGTAAACCTGAATGAGGATAAACAATGAAGTTGACTTTGTTTTTTGCAGAAAAGTGGTTGTTACTGAATGTGAAGCCCAAAATACAGTTTACTCTCTTGTTACCACCTCTGCAGGGAAAAATGTAATTACATTGAGCTCTAAGTAACTTAGTCTGGGACAATTTATTTGGTTTCTCTGAAGTATCAGTCCATTCCCCAGAGCATTAAAAAATGAATGCTGGTGTCCAGCCTATTGCCATAGCAGCCCTGTGAGGGTTTATGTGATACATAACACACCAGAGTCTTCCAGTAATTCCTCTGTAGGTTAATAATGAAAACAGAGCTGTATAAGTCTAGGGCTAATACAATATGCAGGGATACAGTGAAGCTTGGGCAAACATTTAAAGTGAAGGAAAGTAGTGGATAGAAGCCAAAAGGCCAGCTTTTCTCCATTTTCAATTCCTCATAAATACAAATACTCAACGTTCATTACTCTCTCCTGCAGTGTCACATGTTTGGATTGAATGCTGAATATCTGTTTCTGCTATCAGTGATGGATAAATTTCTAATGAACTCCATCAAGACAGCGCGTGTTTTTTTTCTAGGAGGCATCATTCAAGAAGCTTCTTGCAAACTCTATCTCAGTTTACGTGACTAAAGGATTAACAGAGTGAGACATAGCGAAGAAAGCAAGCCCTGGAATTTGAAAGCAATCAAAGCAAGTGTCTTCTGGAAAATGGACTTGAGGATCTTCAGTTTCTTTGAGTAGGGTTTTTTTAAGAGCTGAAGTGCTATTTCTCTTAAAATGAGTTATGGGTGGGGTTTAGGAATCTTTTTCTGGAACTGGAATCCAGTTTTCTGTATAATGTGTTTTCTCCCCATAGATACATCATATATTCTCTTTCCTGAGCATAGTAAGTGAGGAGCAGAGTCTCAGGATGAAATCTTTCCAGCATTATCTGATGTAAAAAACACAGCTGGATTGATTCCCAGGTCCATTCTCATCTCTTTTGACTTGCAAAGCCATGGCAAGACTCCAGGAAAGAGGTGGATCACCCTGTAGAAATGCAAAGTGCTCACTACACCCAAATAGCTTAAAATCGGAAGGTATTGCCTACGGACTGTGCTGTGCAAAGGAATTATAATATAGGAGGCAACAAAAAGACTTTGCAGTTGATGGACAGAGACGTTTATAAAACTTAGCTTCTTCCTATCTTGGTTCAAATTCTATCTGTGCTCCCCTTTCCCAAGTTGAGGTTATGGACCTAAGTGGAGCAAAATACTTAAAGCATGTTCCTTCACAGATGCTTATGTAAATGAAAACTCCAAAATACCAGGTAAGACCTTGATTCTGCAGGCACCGTGCCACACATGGAGATATGCGCTGGTGCACAGTCCCTGGAGGTCAGTGTAGCTCTCTACAAGAAATGCTGCAAAGAGGTTCTGCCCTCGAGGGATGCTATCACCCCCCAAGCAGCATGAGAGCGTTCACACTGCTCTTTCTACTCCTGTAAGAATTTATGCAAAGAAGAGCTTTTCCATCAACATGCTTTTTCATTGGAAAACATAATTTCTGAAGGAAGAGGAATTGATGCCTTTTTGCAGTTTTTCATTGGAGGAAAAAAAAAAAAAAGTTTCTTTGAGAGTTATAGTCATGCTGCCCTGATAAACACACACATACATTCTGGCAAATGGTACAGTACTGAGATGTCATCTCTGTCTTGTGAATAAGTAGCAGATCTCTGAGTATCGGTGAGAAGAAACAGATGATTCTTCTTTGGCTACTTCATGCTAGTGAAAATTTCCCTACTTGAGCATCTTTAATAGGCCCTTCAATACTTTCACATAAATCGTTTAGAGTTTATAGGATTTTCTTAATGCTTTGAAAAAATGTAGAGGAAAGGAACCCTTGTCTGGTACTGGTTGATTTTGCAAGAACTTTGCCTTACTAGATAACACAGATCAGACCCAAACTGTCTTGTGGGTCTTTACATGAGAGAACCAGCATTCAGTCAGTGTGCCAAACTCCACATCTGGCTAGCAGGTTAACGCATTTGTGGGGAAAGGCACATTCCATTCCAATTTATAATATACAACAAATGCTTGTGTGTTTCAGTTTGGGGGTTTTTTGTTGTTGTTGGGGTTTTTTTAAATAACACAAGTATTTGCTATTCCAAAAATAAAATGTGGAAGGAAAGGAAAGGAAAAAAAAGAAAAAGAAAATAAAAGAGAGGAAAACCTTGTTTTATTTTTCTATGGAAACTATAATCCTGCATGATGGAAATGGTAAAAAATCAAGCTCATAAGGATTTCTGATGATGGGATAACCCTAGGTTCTTTGTTCTGAATATAAATTGATACATTAAAATGTGCTCATAAGAACTGCAGCTTTAGTGTGAGTAGCCAAGAATAAGAAACTCAGCTTCATAAAATGACACCTAATGTGAAAGCTGTCCAAAAGACATTGTTCTATATATACTCCAAAAAAGACCCATTTGCTTTTGAAACAAAAGAATGGGTAAAAAATGCGGACTGCACCAGAAGCTTGTTGTTCAAAGCTAGGCTCATATACGTATTTCAAAGTTGGTGCTTCTTTATTACAAACTTTTATAAACTCAGTCAAGCCAATTACAATGAAAATTAGCTTTTGCTGCTTTTATTTTCCTTTATGGAACAGTATGGGACAAGAAAACACCCTTCTTAGCTGGTGGAATCATTCTTTCTTGCTCCAGAGAAAACTCATGGTGAAATTACTGCCTTATACATTCAACTACAAAGTTGAGACGAGGATTTTACCCACTTTCCCTAGACATGGATATATTTACAGGTTTGCGTTCAGTTATACTAGCACATCGGGAGTAGTTCTACCAGCTGTACTGAGAATACTCTGTATCTACTGCTTAAGCTGTATAGTGAAGCCAGGACTTTGATAAACAGAATTTTAAGTGATATAGATTAAATTTCCATTAACTGATTTTCACTTAACTTATGCTGATTTGATGTCAGTATAGTTCCAGGGATATGCAAACAGAATTTGAAGTGATGAAAGTCTTTTGGGGGATCAGAACCGAAAGCAAAGTATAATTTTTTTCTAATGTGAGTAAAGCTGGCTTGAAACTAACTGTATTAGGCTTTATACCCTTTCTGCTACAGCAGCTGAGGATATGAATGTTTTAAATTAGTGAAGGCAATTTCTTAGTGTAAACGAGCCTTGGTGGCCAGTTAGACAGACAGGTAGGGAGAATAAGCTCAACACATTTCATGAATGTAGGCGTCTGGGTGAAGAAGAGAAATCCTATTAGTGCCCAGTTAAAAGAATAGCTATATCATGAATTCAGTGCTTGTTAGAGGATCCAGAGGGACTCCTAGCATGGAGATGCAAATCCATAGGAAATTAGGTCCCTGAATTCTAGTGCTCAAGGAACCTCTGGTTTTGTGGAGGTGTTCTCAAATATGAATGGTGAGAAATTGGTCTCATTAGTATTTCTGTAAATCAAGAAAAACCCCAGCACAAGGAGATGGAGTCACCATTCTTAGATATTTCAACAGCTCCCATGGCCTCAAAATCTGAGTGCTTTCTGTGTCTGGATGGATCAGTTATTGCCTGTGAGCTGGGGCAATGCTGATATCCTCATTCCACAGACTGCATCTGAGCCCAAGAGAGACTGGAGACTTGTTTCCTAACAAGATTTAAATCTATCATTTCTATTGGTTTCATTACAAATCAAGGGACTTTAGATGCTCTGTACTAGGCAGTTTGCTCCAGAAAATATGTGTTGGAGGATGGAATTGAGCTGACATGTGTTGCATCCATGGTTACCCGTTTAATCACACAGCCTATTTCCCTGGCTGGGGAAGACTATGGCTCTTCCTCACTATGGAGGTAAATGGGAAGGGGAGGGAGGGGGAGAAAGATGCTTTTATTTTTACATTATCATTTTTGGAGGTGATCAGATGCTGCAGTATTATGTAAGAATTGGGTAAATAAAGGAATCCATTGTCTGATGGCAGTTGCTCATTTGCAGTGTCTCGCTTCAGGGCGTTGCTTCTTTCCTGTGTTTCCACAGAAAATTCCTCCTGGGGTAATGATGAAAAACTAGTCACAAATCAACACAACTCAGAATATAGGAGAATCATAAAATATTGCAAAATAAAGCAAACAATACAAAAGCCCAGTGCTTTCATCGTGCAGGGAAAGACCAAGGAATTTTGGAACTGTTTCAAAGACTCAGAAATCTTGAAACTTGGACTTTTTTCCTCTCAAGGCTTTTCCTTCTCTTTCCTCTCTCCTCCCCAATGAATCACTCAGTAAAAGAATACATTACCTGGAAACACAGCAGGAGTCTTGGCCTTAGTATAAGAGAGCAGATTATAATGAGTATCATACTAAAGAATAGGGAATAGAGAGCATCAGCAGCCAAGAAAGATACGCAATTTGTGGGATATGATGTAACTCAGACAAGATGTCAGTGATGAGGTGGAAATAAAACATTGTCAGTCACTGTGAATTAATTATTCTGCTATAAAAACAAATCAGTGGAGCAACATACCACGCAGCTGTATCCAGTCATGAGGTTTGGCTGTCACACAGGCAAGTGGTCATTTCATACTGCCCGAGGGCATGTGCTCTAGTCTGGTAGGATACTGAAAGTCTCATTGCAGGGCAGGCAGGTTCTCAGAGTTGAGGCAAAATTGCAATTTCCATTATAATCCCTTTATATAGAAGAGCTTATAAACCCAGCCAGAAAATTTTGCTTTAGGCTGAAACCGAGCTGACAAGGTCTCAGCACAAGAGCAAGTGTATCCAGTGGGGAATACTCTTCATTGTGCTGAGAACAAGGTTTGATTTAATGAATGTGAGGAGATGAGACCATAATTATTCTCTTAGAGGGAAGGAGAACAAGCAAAACATTAAAACGTACACAATACCAATTCATGGGACTTTTTGGAAGCACAGATATGCATTACATCAGTAATAGATACACCTGCAAGGCAACAAAGCTCTTGCTCTGCCTCATGGCAGAGATTGGATTCATGCGCTAATTGGCACTCTGAAATTTCTGATAAAAAGTCCTTATTGCGTCCAGGCCTGAACTTCTATCTTCACTTTCAAAGCTGAACTCACTGACGCAACCTTTCTGTTGTGCCCTCAACTGCATAAAATTCACAGCAGTGATAATTTCACCTTCCGTAAATGGTGATACGTAGGGGCAAAGAATCCCACCATGAGTGTCCACAGAGCAAAATTTGTCATCGTATCTTGCTGTCACTATCACCCTTTGGGTAGCTGTAGCAAAACAGCCTATAAATGGTGTTGGAGATTGAATCGTCTAAAGCCCTTGGAGGTTTGTAATGATGCTCTGGTATTTTTTACAGATAATTGGAAAACAAATCTGTGTTCTTAATTGTGACTTTTACTCCATGCTGACAGTCCTTCCTATCCTAACAGCATTCATTGAAAAGTAACCATTAACTGGAGGAGAGCTGAAATAGGGACAGGAGCAGATATTCAGTTGAGTGGGCAGAATGGGTGCGAAGTTTCTATCTGTATATCTTCTAAACTATCACATTTTTTCCCTCTTTGCAAAGATTTAGCCTGAAGAGGTGGGTTCAGTCACACTGTAAGTCCCCTGGCTGAGCATTTGGCTTGTGCTGTTAGTGAACACTTGGGGCTTCTGGGGGCTTGCCAAATGTCACAACTCTAAAATGAACTACTGCAGGCACAGATGTAATATTTTACATGGGAAAAAAAAAAATCCCAAACCAAACCCTAATGGAGTGACTTTTTCTTAGTGTTTCCATCTTCTGGGCTTACACTGTAAGTGAATGGGACAGTTGATAGCCAAAGGAGATGACCATTTTGGCTAGAATTTTCAGAGACGCTCAGAGAAGCACCATTACCAATTATCACTGATTATAAATTGGTGCTGGAGCTGTAACTTTCTTACAGAACAAGGAGCTGAACAAGTCACTGCAGTGAAAATGAAGCATTGAAGTTGCAGCTCTTTGACTACCCCTAAAAGCTGCCCCTTATAGCTACCCAGTAAACGAGCAATACCTCAGTCAAGAAGTGAACTGTCTTATATGCAGGAAATGCTGTAGCAGCTAGAAACAGGCAATTACTGTGAAATAACGGAGTGCCCACAGGTTCATGCTGAAGGTAACCCTGCAGTAACCCCTGCCCATACCCTTTGAAGATCACAGCCCCTGGCTTGCCGCACAGACACCACAGGCTCGGAGATATACCGAGCTCTCAGAGACTGTAGTCAGCACACTGTCTGATTCTTTCACCCAAAGCTTCCTTGGAAATTTTAGGCAGAGGCTGATTGTTACATCAAGGTGTGCTTCACTGTTTTGTAACATTCACGGGTTTTATTACATTCACAAGGGCGAGACCATATGACTCACTCACACCTTCCTTGGATGAGTGGTCAAACACAAGTTCGAATTCTAGAGGTGAAAACCGGTTTCAGTAATCCCCTGTCCTGCTTGAACTTGAAAGAAGAGCTTTCTGTAAGTGGTTAACTTGCAGGCATAAGGGGATCCTCTTTTACTTGTGCACAGCCTGAGAGTTAATGAATATAACTATGATTTTATAACCTGCTGTTTGCTTTACTGAATGGTGCCATACAAACTAATAATATCTGAGCTCATCAGAACATGCATTTACCTACTATGTGTGTTTTTACACACATTTTGGAGTCCTATATGAAATGTGCTTCAATATTTACGAATTAGTAATCTAAAACCATCTTTAAACTTATTCAAAGGATCACTAGCAAAAAAGCTTATTTTACCTATGTACATATTTCAGTCTACTCTTTGGAAACACTGACTGTATGCACTTGGTCCATCTATATATCCTGCATCAGCTTTTCTCTCAAGGGGTCCCTAAAGGCTGCCACCAGCTCTGTCACACTGAGATTTATCCCCATGGAGCGTTACAGCCCAGGGTGGGATAGTCTGAATGCTAACTGCTCAGAAGCACAGCTGCGATGATAATGAACTTGCACAAAATGCATGGGGCAATGGGGCTCTTCACTTGAAGGTATTCACATCCCCATGGGTGACATTTGGGGCAGGCTACACATTAGGTTAATGCTAAAACCATGGGCAATAAATGTCAGACATTTCCAATGGTGTGTCCTAAATGAAAATACAGTTTTTAAGTGGAGCATTGGTTACTCTGTTTTAGGCAAGGACAGAGCATAAACATTTTTGTGAATGATTATTGACCTGAAGTACTATCAAAGGTTCCTTTCAAGCAGGTGTGTAAAATCCCCCTATTCCCCCCCTGAACATAGGTGTTTCAAGGTTATAAATGGGGAGAAAATCTCTGCAGAGCAAGATATTACAAATAAAATTTAATCTATAAATGTCTCTCTTTAAAGGTACAGTACAAGCTCTCCATTTTATCTTCTTGACAAAGCAAAACAACTCAATTTTGAACTTGCTCACATTGATTTTACATCAGGGAATTCCACCAATTTCTGGGAAATTATTGATCTAAGTAAGATCAAAATCCATCCCTTTCTTTCTTTTCCTTCATTTTTTTTTTTTTTTTAATCCATTGATTATGGTTGTGTGATGTGGCTTATTGACTCTGAGCTAATAATGACCAAGTGCTTTGGGACAAACCAAACTAGCTTAATGGGCCACAACACCCAAATTGATCCCTATAATGACCCAGAAATTAATTAAACTAATCATTCCCATGCAGCATTGCACCAGGGAGCCTCTGGTATTGTTACCCACCTGACTACAGTATTTAAGCCCATGCAAGTTCCAGCTGCTGAGAAATAGGGAGGGATCATCCACCTCTTACGTCTATAAGGGAGGTCAACGTGCAGTGACACTCGATGTAACCCCAATGGCATCAGGTGTCTGTGTAGCACAGCTCGGATTAAGCCAAGTGTAAGCAATAGCAGTTTCTTGTCCTTGTTTGTTCTTTCTTTTTTTTGGGGGGGGCTCAGATGGTTCACATTTATGAAAGGGCATATTTCTTCTTGATCACTTAGAGACAGTAATCATTGCTTGCAGCGTTTACAAGTCTTGGTGTTTTTAAAATATATTTACAGTGTTTGACTTCCTTAGTGAGCAGATCCAGATGCAGGATAAAAGCTGCAGCCCAGCGAGGGTGTGGGCTGAGTGCAGTTGTAGCTTGTTTTTCCCAATCCAAAGGGAGAAGGCTACAGATTAATTGTGTATAAAGACGCAAACCCCTGCCAAATGGCATGCAGGAGCTTGCAGGGCAAACCAGAGGCCAAAATCAGATCTGAAATGTGCTAATGGCAGACGTAGCTCTGTCTTGATGGGAGAGTGAAGGTGTCTTGAGGCCATATGACTGCTACCCTGTGAAGTGGGAGTGTGTGGCAGCTGGTGCCACTAATGGCGACTAGACCCCCCTCCTTAATACCTTTGGATAAATCCACAGTCACATACTGTTGTTTATGAGGCTGAAAGGTCTGCTTCCTTTTCTGCTCTGACATCCGTCCATTTAACTTCACCAGTTTACCGGGTTACTCCTGATTCACTTAGGTACAGTAAGTTTCAGGCTGGGCCCCATGTTTTTGTAAGAATTTATTTTACAGAATCCTTTTTCTGTAATTTCACATGTGGCTCTTTGTCCTTCTAGTAAACCCACTGTAAAACAGTAGATTTCCCCCACGTACAGTGGTGTGGTGAAGAATGAGATATGGTCCTTGAAGAAGATTCAGGTCAGGAGGCTTAGAAGTGAGCATGTGTGTGGGAAACATTGAGGCTGAGGGAACAAAATGCCTTCACAGAAGGTGGGGGATGCACACTCATGGACAGATCTCCCTTCCCTCTTCAGCCAGCACATTAACCCGAACGAAGAGCATGGTCCGTTCCATATCAACACCTACCCCTTCTTCCTCTGCCACCTAGTTTTTGTGGTTACTGGCACTACTCTTGCTATCGGGGAGATACTTTCCTCTGGCACATGGAGTAATACTTCTGAGGTGAGCCAAGCAAACCAGTTCACATGACCATGCGCCTCTCTTCAGAGTGAACCAAATTTGGGACCTTTGGGACATTGCCTTTAAAGTGTCTATCTGATTTGAACTATCCCACTAATGCAAACTCACTATCTGTTCTCTCTATTCTGTATGCTGGAGATCTACTGAACCCAGCATCGCCCAGGAACCTCTGGAGGCCATGTTTCATTGCCAGGTGATGAAATCCCAGAAAAGAAGAAATTTGAAATTAAAAAGGGAAACTAGAACGGCACGTGGTGTGGTCACTGCAGGGGAAGAGCAAAGTCTGGTAGTTGTTTCTGTTTGGAAATTGAATCTGTTTCAGCTGTACAGTTGATAGCAATCACATGCACAAGGTTTCATAAAAAGTCTTCAGTCTCCTTCACTTTCTGTATGCTCTAGTGTCCGTAGCCTTCATTTGCGATGAGCAGGGAAGGGGTTAAGTGCTTCTCTTTAGTGGAAGAGAGGCCACAGCTGCGTGCCCTAAGTACATGGGGGTGTCAGGGCAGGGACAGCTGTCCTGGATGAAAGGATTCCCTTATATATAAAATGACTTTGCTCCAGTAACCTTGCTTGGCTGAAACTGGGGTGTGTGGAGGTTGGACTTCATAAGAATTTGAGGTAAGGAGAGAATTGTCTTTTCTTTCTTCCTGTCCGTTTTGGTTTTTTATTTTTTTGGTCTTGGGCTGTTTGGTTTTGGCTTGTGTTTGTTGTGGCATTTTTTTGTTTGGTTGGTTTTTTTCCCCCCTTATGAGGGCAGTTGGTATTAGGTAAAGTAGCAGATTTTTTTTTTTTTTTTTTTTTTTTTTTTGGAGGGGGTGGGGAGGGAGCTATTTGGATACCGATTCCAGGAAGTTCTGCTTGCTTTCTCTAACCGTACCTTTTCAACAAAATAAATCAAATGGGGAGAAAACATTTCAGGATACTAAACCAGAGAAGGGAATGGGAGGAAAAGAAACAAATACTGATGACACAGCCCAATAAATCTCAGGTAAATTAAGGTATCTTAATAGATAACTTTATACAAAAATGTTTCCAGACCTCAGCTTTCTGTTTTTTAATAAGTGATTCATGTTGATGTCTAGATCTTTAAGCAAAGAGGTAGTTTCTTCAGAGTTGGCCTCAGTCCTGGTAACAAGACCTCCCTGCAGCCCTTCTCTGCTTTATCTGTCCTGCAGGGAAGGAGGCTGGTGTCCACCTGGCTGCTCATTTATGCAAGCGGAAAGCAGATTTTCAAAAGTGTTCTGGTATCATGGAGCTTTGTAAGCTATAGATAAATCCTCAGAATTGCTGAGTGGCTGGGAGAGAGGCTTTATTTTAACTCTTCTGGCCAGATACAGTCTCTGCCTTGAAAACACTTTGCACAGTGAGTAATCGTGGGGTTTTTTGTCCCTTGGAAGGAGCAATTGACTGTATATGGCTCATTAATTATCAATGCACACGTGTAAGAGGGAAATAGGGAGATTCTTTGTCTCTGTGGGGAACAGCTCTGCAGAAGGAAACAGATGCTGTATGTGTCTGTTTAATCCCAGCCTGGGGCAGATGCCCAAGGAATGGGCAGAACCTTGTGTCTGGCTGGCTGGTGTGCTGTAGGCCAGCTGTGGATTAGCTTTAGCAAAGAAATGGAAGAATAATTAGGCTTTGTACGGCCTAGGCCACCTTTGCCTACCACTGCCTTAAACACAGGGCTCTGTTTCATCTAGTGCTAAAAAGGAAAGGTGCTTTGGTGGCTGAAGAGCTTTAAATGAGCAGCCTATTGCGGAATAAGAACTGGGGTGCTACTTGGGATCCTACTAGTGTAAGCGAGATGTAGAGCTGGTCTTCTGTGTCCTGGGGGGTTGTGTAATGTGCTCAGACAAAGAATAATACACTCGGCCAACCTCGGTTCATGAATGTCACTGAGGGCTGCTCATTAGGAAGCAAAAATGAAAATGCTGTTACATCCTTTAATTCAAGGGCACTAGATGAGACTGGAATCGATTGTTCAATACTGCTGAAGATAATAAAATTGAGATCTCATTGTGTCTGCCTGGGCTAGCCAGGACACACGAACCAGTGCAGAGCTTTAGCTGTGCTTGCAGAGCAGATAACTCTTCAGTTCGCTGAAACCTTTCTTCAGTAAGTCCTGCTGTTCCCTGAATGCTGGTCTGTTCCTAGATGTTTGTCTTCATGCAGGCACCTCCCGTGTCTGAGGGGTATAAATAATTTTAGAGGGGACAACTGCTTCTCAGAAAGGCCAGGCAGGGCAAGCTCTCAGAGTGGGGTAACCTTGGAGGAATTAAAAGTAAAGATTTTGCATGTTTCTGTCTTCATATATATCTTAATTCTCCTTGAACAAAGACCTGTTTTAATTTTCTTGCTCATAAACCTGACTCACTTTTAAAAACAAAAGGAGAAATCTTATTTCTACCTCTAAATCTTAAACTGCAATTATCAAAGCCAATTCAAGGACTAGTTTTCCTAGTTCTCACTCAAGGCTAACGAGGACTGGCCAATTAAATCCCTTTTGCTTTGAAAATTCCAGCTAAGATACTTAAACGCAAGGAAAAACTGTTGTCTTTTAAAAGGAAAAAAAGTCTATTAAAAAAATCAGAAAGCATTCAGTTTAATTTGGCACTAATTCATTTTAAGCCAATTTTATATAAGCCATTTTCAACTTTAAAATCTTCTTTTTGGAAGAAAGTGATCTATCACAGCTGTTGTACTGACACACTCCAAGGCTAATTTATGTTCAATTTTTCTGTGACTGGCAAAGGCCTGTGTGGTATTGTCCATGCATTGTGGCCGTAAATTAATGTATGAAAAGCTTGTTTTATTGATGCTGTTTTTTACTGGTGTTGTTACTTTTCTCTAGGGGAGAGAGAGTGTGTGTCTATGTAAAATCATAGCAGTATTATATCCTAAGAGCTGGGATTGGGTGTAACAGAAAAATGACCCAAGATTTAAGCCAAAGCCAAGATATTGGGGCTTGTGACTTGTGGAAACCTGGCTTTGATTAAAATGCTATTCATGCAGGGTGAGCAGCACACATTGCCTTCTCTGCCAAGTAGTTTTCTTTGTTGCCAGCTTTGCTATGCTGCTTACTGTATTTGTGTCACTGAACTGTGCTTAATTAGCTGGAACTCTTACGTATATTCAAACTTTTGATTGTATAGTGACATTACACAGAAAACTGGCTTGAGCATTTTATTCCTGATTTATCCTCACTTTTAGATGACGCTAGCTAGATTCAGATTGCTTATCTGGTAAATGCAAACACTCTGCGTCCAAGCTCTTGAGTTTCTGAATGACTACTTCAGATGAATGTGAATGAGGTGGTGATAAGAGTAGCTCTTGGGTCCTACAAGCAGAGGTCAATATGATACCTGTCATCACTCATTGCCATGTACAGGCAAATAATATTTCAGAAAATACTCAAGCATGTAATTAACAGGTCCCAAAGAGAAGGAACCTCTTGTTTGACTTGTTATAATGAAAAGCATAGTTTTTTTGGTCTGCTAAAATGGTAGAAAGTCTTCCTGTCCCATCAAAATGGCTAGGCTATCCCGGGCGATCTGATTTGGTCAGACAGGCGTTTATAGGACAGTCTGTGACATGTGACTCTAATGTCTCTTTCTGGGATTAGCCGAGCTGATTTCCCTGGGAAAAGGTCAGAAGGGTCTCCTGGCTCATCAGGTGTAGTCCTGTGTAATTATACTTGGCTTTCTCTGACACTTTTTTCAATCTGTGTTCAACCAGAAGGAAGGGGTTTGGGGGTTTGGGTTGGGTTTTTTTGGTTTGTTTGGGTTTTTTGGGGGGGAGGGGCAGGGAGAGCAGGGTGGAGGAAAGACATAACTGTAGGGTATAGTTTGTGCTTTCATGTGAAAGAGGTAAAGACATCCATACAAACCCAGCGAATGGCTGCCCCCTTTAAGTTACACTTACCGTCGCCAGCTCTAGAGCAGAGCCAGCGGCCAGGGGATGTTCCTGGCCCCAGGAACGCCGTCCCAGGCTGTGACCTGGAGCAGGGCTTGTGGAGCGCAGCAGGAGTGAGTGGCCTGGCTGCCTCTGCTGCACAACCGCCTGCCGTACATCAGAGTGCAGCCAGCGAGGAGTTAAACAAAATGCAGCAAATAATGCTTCCCTTATTTTTCTCTTTCTTTCCCCTCCTCCTCCCATGTGCTTTTATTTTTGTCTTGAGCTAAGTAGAAATGTGGGTATTTTTTTTTTCCTTTGGCTGAACTTATGGTGTTTGATTTTTATACAATCCTCAGGTACCTAATGAAATTGCCACATGCTCAAGGGAAAACAAGTTTCATAACAGAATGACAGTAAAATGATGCTAAAATCCTCCAGGAGGATTAGAAGAAGAAAATGCAGAATAATGTAGACATTAGCTTAAAGACAACAAAGGGTTCCTAGTCCACTGACATACCAGAATCCAACAGAAGTATTCATAATTATTAATAACAAAAGGCTGTTCTATTATAACAACTCCATTCAAACTAAAACACATGTAAAGCTTGTGTGCTAGTGAGTGTATTTTGATGATAGGTCTGGTTTAAACCTAATCTGCTGAAATACAGACAGGATAGGAACAATGCTTTCTCTAGGGATCAACAACTTTGTCCCTGAACAGACTGCCTTATATAAACACCCATAATTGAGTTAAAATTCATGCAGACAGCTTGGATTAAAAAGAAACAAATATCAAGCAAATAAACAAAAGTCATGAGCAACAGGGGCTGGTAAAGCCATTGTGGGGAAAAATACTTTGAACCATATGCCAGTGTATACTAAATATAGAAAATTAATATTAAACACTACAGGTCACAATAATGAACATATGTTCCACCTTCTGAGAAAGTAGCTAGAAATCCTCCCTTCAACAGTGGACATCTTGTTTAGTGTGCTTTTTCATATTTTTTTTTTTTTTTAAAAAAAAACCCTTAAATTATTAACTTAGATATTCACTACAACTTTGGCCTTCCGTTCCTAAATGCTGTACACAGAAAAAAGCTTCTTGCTTCGGGCTTGCAATGCTTTCAGCTGGCACTAATTTATTCAGCTGGGAATAAAGGTGATTTATCCAGCAGACTTAGCTGTAGTTAGGTGGGTATATTTCAACACAGTAAGATAGAAATGAAATCACTCAAGTATTTGTTCCCTTCCAATGTCTCTTAGTTCATCAAAAGGGACAAAAGCCTTGTGTCTTGGTGTGGATACAATGGCCTAGGAACATCCTAGACTGTGGTTTACCTGGTGGCATAGGGGAAAAATTCCTTCCCCATGAGGGAGACTGTGCTCAGCCTTGCAGAAGAAATCTCTCCTGTCCTATGCTGCCTTTACTAGGCTGTCGGGGTTCATTCTCCCCCCACCCCTCCTGATTTTCTTTGCACTTGTAACAATGAAATAGATGATGGTGAGCTTTGGATAGGTTGATGGTCCCTATGTTCCCAGTGAATGTGGGACCATTGAATGTTCCTTCAAATTCCTGCTCTTTCTGCTTCTGCCCCATGCCAGGTTGTGGGGTTGTTTTGGTGTTTGGTTTCGTTGGTGGGTTGTTAACCCCCCTTGTTAAAGGTTCTGGGAAAGTTTGTGAGACATCCTTGAGGCTTGACAGGATTGACTTCAGCCTTCTGTTTTTAGTGTAGTCTTTGACTCTATGGGCACCCTAGTTGGATAGCCTCTGCTACTTGGCAGATCAACTTTTTAATGTGAGCACTTCAAGAAATATTCCCTGCCTTTAGATGTAGGGATATGGAGGAAATCATAGAATGTTTTGGGTTGGAAGGGACCGCTAGCGGTCATCTAGTCCAACCCCCCTGCAGTGAGCAGGGACACCTTTACCCAGATCAGGTTGCTCACAGCCCCGTCCAACCTGGTCTTAGAATCATAGAATGGTCTGGGTTGGAAGGGACCCCAAGGTTCATAGAGTTCCAACCCCCCTGCCACAGGCAGGGACACCAACCTCCAGGAAACCTGTAGGAAGCTTTCCAAGCTGGTGGAACAACATGGAAAAAGGTGACTGTGGCTCTGAAATCAGCATATGGCTAGGGCTGTCAGGCTGAGGAACTTGCTGAGGGCAGACTTTGGGCTTTCTGAGCCAAGAAGCTGTTTGTTTTTCCTACTGAGTTCAAAGAAATCAAACTCTGTATGTTTTCAAATAAATGAGATTATACCAAATGTACACCTGACAGGTACTTGGTTTCAGTAACAGAAAAGAAAAATAAAATCTTATGGGGCCTGACTAATTACAACAGTTCAGCTAATACACTTGAAAGGAAGAAAGATTAATAACTGCTTAAGCAACTTCCTATTTAAAGTGCCTTCTCTTCCAAAACTTCTGCTCAGTGGATTTTCATGAATTTTCCCCCTTGGAACCATTGCAGTGAGTACAACTCTGCAGAAAGATGACTACCCCAGAACTAACACAGTTCAGTAGAGATTTTGCCAACTTCTAGTTCTTGACCTTATATCCAGCCTCTATTAGTGACCTTTGGACAAGACTCTACTGTGAATCAAGACATGATTTAAATCATGTATGAGAACTCTCTGAAATAAGATTGAAAAGAGAATTCAGCTAACCTTGAATTCCAAAAGCATTCTCTAGGGGCTTGGTATTTAGCTCAGTTTTGTTTCAGCACTGCTTACTTGTGTTGGAAAAGTTATTTTTGGTTGCTTTCTGTGCTTCATTATAATTCTGAAAATGACTAATTTGATGTGACATTTACTAATGTAGTATGATCAGACATAATTTGATCTTATTAACTTAGATCGTACCATATTAGCAAACATCGGATTCTATTTGAGAAATTTACACATGCTGCAAATGTGGATACACCTTGAAATCATACTGTATTAGTATAATTTGTCAGCTTAATGTTGTATCTGGTAAAGAACGTCAGCATATACTGCAATTTATAGCTACATACTTATAAATCTGTAAAGAGTCAGATTGGCTGTGCTGTTGTCATAGTTTTATCATTTAAAACCCAAAATTCCTCAATGGTACAAGACCACTGCAGTTGAAATACTTGATGTCTTCCTGTTCCTCGGTAATGCATTTGCTGCCTTGCTTATTGGTGTCTGAAACCTAAGTCAGCCAAGTGAAGAGCCTATCCCCCCCACCCCCTGTCCACCTGTCATGATGACCAATGTGGCCTGAGAAGTTTGTATGAACTAGAAAGCAACAGATAATGAAGTGGGGCAGCTGTATCAGCTCTAAATCAGCGCATTAACCTGTATGATACTGCTTTTTGTTTTCCTGTTAGGCACCAACCAATTTTTTAAAAGACTAAATATTTGTTGATATTATTTATTGAAGGAATGGAAAGGACAGTTACTTTTTATAACCCAGTGTAGTTGAGATAATAACTATCATGTTGGCTTCTTCCCTTTTGTTCTAGAGCTGTGATTTCTCTTAGCCAAGCCAGGCTGTAACTAGAAGCTTATCTCCTGTGTTCCTCTGGGAGACTCTGTGTCCCAGTATTTTTTTTTTTTTCCTTTTGGTGAGGATGAAGAGGGTTTTTTCCTGATGTCAAGGAGTGCCAGCAGAGCATTAGTGCATTCTCATCAGAGCCAGGTGGCCATTACTGTTAAGGAGACTTTGGGAATATCACATAGTGGGCTGAAGGGACAAACTGAGCATCCCTAGAAAAGCTGGGAAGTGGTTTTGAATCAGCAGTTGTGTTAGACTGCAGTTGTGTCCTCTGGGAACATGACCACCTTGTCATTTTGGGTTAATTTCTTCTCATGGCACCACAGATTCTCTGGTGGGGAGACAGCACAAAAGTAGGATTCAGGCAATTGTGGATCCTCCAAATCAGACATCTCCGTTGTAATGAGACCTGGGCAGAATTAGGGTGATGGAAGTGTGTGGTAACATTTGAAGGCATGAACCCCATTTTCTGAAGGTGAGGTTGGTGAAGTGTGTGCCTGACCATGAAAAGTGCCTTTATGCGCTTGCAGCCTCTAATGTTGAACATCTGCTCTCCAAGAATGTCAGAGACTAACTTCTTTTGGTTTTGATGATTCTGAATTTGCATTCCAGGTGCCCTCCAAACTCTCAATTTAAAAAATGAAAGAGGGCATGAGCAATGTCTAAATAGCCCTGGGCTTCCTGCTTTCCAAGTGGTTTCCCCCCAGTCTAGATGCGTTATGGTGTCATTATGGTAGGAAAGAGAGCTTGTAGGTGAAGAGAGGAAGACTGAACACCGAGTTTCACTGCCCAGCAGCCTTAGTGAGTGCTGGGACTGAGCATATGTCAGGACAGGAGGGATAGGGGTATGGGCTTAGCACCAAGGTTGTTGGTAGTCCAGGATGTCTAATGGAAAGTGCAAACTTTCCCAGTTGCAGTGGAAAGAACTGAAAGAAACAGTTAAAAACTCACTGTAAAAACTCTAGTTCTGACTGCCACGATATATTGGCATCTGCTCCTCTAGAATGAGCCAGGACATGCTTTGCACACGCTAAACCCCAAACCGCCAGGTTGAGCCTTGCTGAATTCAAAGGGAATTGCTTCTACACACCTGACTGTATGAGCGTTGCAAGATGAGGGCTAAAGCTTAAGCCTTCAACTTCAGACTGCAGGTCATGAGTGATATATGGTATTTTGACTTGGTTTTTGTCTGTCAGATTACACAGGATGTGTAACAAAAAAAAAAAAAAAGGCAAAGCTTTTTGTCCAAATTTCAAAATATCTTTGATTTAGATGTCAGGTTACACCTTTGATGTAACTTTTACAGAAATCCTCAATAAGATTATTATAAAAGCCTCACTAAACTAGTAAAATTTTACTGAATAAAAACTGAGCAGAGCACCTACAACAAAAAGGGTGTTTGAGCTCTTTTCACTGACTATGTTTTTGAAATTTATTCAGTTTTAACTAGACAATGATTTTGATCGAAAACTGAGTGTTCCATCTTTCCCAATGGATTCTTCTCTTTTGTGTTATTTTTTTTCATGCTCTAATTGGAAAATAACAATTAAAAGCAATTCCAGGCTCTAAATTCCTTTTGTTTCCACCAGATTTTTCCAAACACTGAACAAATCCAGCCAGTTGTCAGCAGAGTTTCTGTTACTCTCATGCTTTACTTCTCTGAGGACAACACTGCCTCCTGCTTTACTCTTCAGATATCTTAGAAATGTGATGCTGGAACGTTATTTCAATAGATGGAAACGTGTGTGGGGTTTGTCAGGTGATTTCTGTGTTTCCAGGTATGCCCAAAACCAAGTAAGAGGTCTTGAATCTAAACTGGCCTCACCATATTGTTCAGTAATCCAGAGATGTTATGGAGCTGCTGGTACAGAATATCTTTTGCATTTTATCACATAATAACACATGGAGTAACTCAGGCATTTTTGCCTGTAGGGAATTCCACAGATGAGCAGAAATAGGCAAGAACTTGCCTCTTATTTACACCAGTTTTCTAAATCTTCATTTCAGTAGAACCTTGTCTTTATTGTTCCTGACTCTACCTTATATATGGTTACCTTCAGACAGTCTTTGCAAGTATTGTGTTTGCACAGTACTTCAGACTGAAGTATGTATTTTAGGTGGAACGGTGACTTCAATTTAAACTGAAGTGCACTGTTTTGCTGCAGATTAGGTGCTTTGCTGAAGTTAAGTTTTGCCCACTTCTTGCATTTTTTTTTTTTTTTTTTTTTTTTTAGATAACAGTTCTGGTATATATGTAAGTATGAACAAATATTGTGTCAGCTATAGTGTAGGTAATGGTAACTAATGGGGATAGAATTTCTGAAGGAATGTCACTAGGTTGTTCTAGATGTTCTTCCTCTAGGGTGGTGGATTAATGTATTTCTATGTATACATACACATGAAACTTTAAACAGATTTATAAGCATAATTCATATTTTTCATTATGAATGTGTAATTGTGAGGGCATGTTTACTTCCAAGCACTTGGATTCAGTGTTTCTCAGAGTATCGGATAAGTGAAGGCTGCAACATGTATTGTGAATTCAAGGTTATTAGGATGATCTTTTGGGCTCTAGTCCTTGCTAGGACAGCAAACTATGGTGATTCCTTTGCAGGGAGGAGCAGGCATGTGCTGTATTTTAGTTTTTCTAATGAAATGAAAAGAAGGTTCTCTGGACAGTGTCTAGCTGGCTGCTTCTAATCTACTAATAGAAATAGAGGACTCTCCAACTGATCTGAACACAAGTAGTGTGGAAGAATGAGTGTACTTTGAGAAGTGCAAGCTGACTAAGCTCACTTTAGTCTCTAGACTTGTTTAGCATGGCTAGGCGTAGTCAAAAGGAATCTATTTTTTGTTCCCAGACCAAGTGGTATGTAGTGGTACGTGTCGCTCTGGAGCGGGCTGGCAGTATCTCCATCACTTAGTATACAGAGCTTTTCCTGGCTTGACACGTATAAGGCATCCATGCCTATGTGCTCATATACCTCTCTAGTTTGAAACACATGGCTCCTCACCACTTAACTGCCCTGCACACGTCTTAGGAGTATAACAGTAGGTCACAAAGCGGTGGGATGTAACAAAGAGCAGTGTAGGTACCATCTGCTTTTCACCTGTGGGCCTGTCTCATTCCCCAGATTTGGGATCAGGAGTGGTGTTGTTCCACAGCTCCCCATGAGGAATCAATGCCAAAGGCATGGACTTCCCGATGGTGATGGCAGCGTTGTTCAGTAGGGCCATATGTCTGCTCCTCAGGTCCTTCTGACTCAGCGTTGTAGAACCAGGAAGGCCCACTGTGGAGTTAGTGCAGTCAAGGCTAAATCGTTCTCCTGTCTTTGAGTTAATGATTGACCAAAGTGACCAGAAACCAAAATGAAGGGAGCATTCTCTAACTGGTCTGTTAGTAGTTTTATAAGGTTCTTTCTGAGATCTGTAAGACTCTACTGGAAAAATTTTCAGGAAAATACACTATTAAGAGACTATTTGATCCAGACAGTTAAAAGTTGGGGTTTTTTTGAAGGGGGTTGAGAGGTATTAGATCTAGTCAAGATAGGTAATAAATCTGTGCCATTAATGGAATAAACATAAAGCAAATTGTGAACATAAAGGCTATCTCTTTTTTTTTATTCACTAAAATAATAGAACTGCCCTGTTAATTTCATCGTGGGATTAATAGCTCATCTGCTAGTAGCTCAATGGAGAGAGTATATTCACCCAGGATTTTGTTTTATTCTGGTATTCCATCAACCTTTATAGCTATAACCTGCTGTTAAATACAAAACAGGTGTTGGAATGGAGTTAGAGCTTTAGATTACAGGCATGTGGACTATTAATTGGACTTTGCATAGCCAAGCTTCTAAAGATTCATATTTAAATGCTGCTAGTGGACATTTAAATACAATTTTTAATTAATTCCAACCCATAGCTGGTACACGACAATGAGCAAGCAGGGTTGGGATTTGGTAATGAATTATGTGTATTGAATGGGCAGCCATGTGGAACAGTCCTGAAATAAAAACCCTATTTTGGGCTGTGATTCTTTGTCTTGTGCTGCACACAGAAGTGTCTTCAACTGAAATTCACTCTCAAAAATAAATACAAGATGATGGGCCAGAATAGTTCTTTTAAAAATGGGATGCTTTTGAGCAATGATGTAACGTTACCATGCGAGGCAGTTAACATCATAATTATCATCTATATAGAAAGGTATGAGCAGTGTACTAAAAACCTGCTGGCAAAATCACCTTGGGTAGTTTGGATGGATCTCTAATCTTCAGGTCAAGAAATAAGATTCCTTTCTACTTTATGCCATGGAGTGTGAGCAGAGCCTTCTTCCCCCACAACTACACCCTTAAGTTTAAGTACCGTTAACATGTTCCAGCATTGCACTACTTACTGGTGGTAGCAGCGATGCTGAAAAGGTTGGAAGGATTTGTGTAGTATTACACCTAGCTGCCCCTATTCCTGCCCGGCCGAACCCAGACCTGCTCTCAGGTGCATCTTCTAGTAAGGTGGGAGCAGTGCCCTGTGATCAAACTACCCTGATACCAATGCTGTTACAACAGAGTGAGTGCAAAAGCAAAACAGATTGGATCTGCCATTCCTGTCATCTGCTTTTTCTGGAGTTACAGGACTCTGTTTGTATGCCCCTTCTCCAATTCCTTCCCTCCTTTCTGCTCCTTCTGAAAAGTCACTACTGGCAAGGAAAGTGGGATAGAACCTCTGATTCCTTTTGATGCAATTAAATTAATTCTACCTCTATAGAAAAGTCAAGGGGATTTTGTGGAATTTCTTCTATTGAAGCTGCATTTGTTCAGTTGTTAAATTCTGTATTCATCCTGCCAGGCAAGGAACTGGAAGGTTCCATTGCTTTGTAGTGCTGGAATCTTCAAACAGTTCTTCGTTGCTCTTAATACTTAGAAAATGGACTACTGTAACTTAAAATTTGCTGGGCTGAAAAAATCATTCTTTGAAAACCATAATTCCCTTACTGTAAAGGTACTACTTTGCCCCGATATGATACTGGTATTATAAGAAAGGCAGTGGATTGAAATTAAGCTGGGAACTGTCTAATTTTCTGTAGTAAACTGTGATCAAATTTTTTTCTTTCCCTCTTTTTTTTTTTTTTTTTTCTTTAAAGTCGGTCTAAGTATTTCAGTCTGGCTGCAGGGCAAAAATCTGTTAGAAGTAGAATTATTCTTGGTTGAACTAAAATCTCACATTTTTAGAGGTTGTCCTGGTTTCAGCCAGGATGGAGATAGTTTTATTTTCAGCAGCTACTGCATTTTGGATCTAGTATGTGAAAACTGGTGACAGCACGCTGCTGCTGTTGTTGCTGCTGAGTGATGCATCTTGCATTGCAGTTTCCCAGGTCTTGCTGATGTGCAGGTGCAAACGCTTGGGAGGGCACAGCCAGGAGAGTTGGTCTGAACTGGCCAAAGAGAGTGTTCCGTGCCACAGACAGCATGGCCGGGATAAGTGAGGGTCAGCCATTGCCCCCTGGCTCTGGTTCCTTGCTCGGTTTGTTTTCTGTTCATTTTCCTTTCTGGTAAAGTGTTTTTATTTCAACCTGTGACCTCGCTCTCTGATTCTCCCCCTCAGCCCACTGGGGTGGAGGGTGTGTGAGTGGTCTGGTTACTGCTCAGGGTTAAACCGCGACAGAGGTGCAGCTTGTTTATGCCGTGACTTGCTAATTTAAATTCTACATGCTTGATACCAAATTTTAAGTCAAGCTTTAACTATTCTCTTTTGATGTACACTTGGCTACCTCTGTCTGTAAATACAGCTTGCTTAGTATGAGTTGAAGGCCAACAACGCATCACTCTATCCAACTTTTACCAGAAAAGGGTTTACACAGGCTGTTTGGAAGGCATCCTCTGGACAATCCCAATGTCAAACATAACACTGATTAGGCACAGTCATGTTTCCTCCATGTAACTCTGCATTGCAGTCAAGATTAAAATAATGTCCATTTTGGCATTATCCATTCAAGTACATACAATATTCCAGGGCTGTTCTGGATGTTTTGGGGGGAAGCAATCTTAAGCACTCACTTACTTGCTTAATACCTGTAAGAGATGCTTGAGTGACAGAGACCTCTGCAGTTCTTCCGCACAGGTATGGCACAACCACTATAGCTGAACTAGCTAACCTGTACCCAAGGACAATTCCTAATCTTGTTGTTTGTTTCCTGATCTTGGGCAACTTTTTCATCCAAGTCTCGTAATTAATTGTGCTTGGTCACTAGGACCCTACAGACCCTTCCAAAACGAGGTTGTTCACCAATATGGAAAGAGCTGAGTGTTTTCAAAGCTTAAGAAGCTTTGAGCAACTGGACAGAACTCTTATCAAAATTGTGCTGGACAAGTTTTGCCACCAGAAGTTCCCAGTAGGTTATAAACCTACCTGATGTGTGTGCATAGCTGTTTTAGATGGAAATGTTGACTTATATGTTCATGGGTCAGTATATGCAGCTTTTTATTATGGGTTAGAAAGGGTGTAGCTGGACAGCTGAAAGGATGGTGGCTTGTGCAGGCTGTACTGACTGCTGCATTTTGGGTCAGGTGAACGCTAAGAAGGAAAGAAGAGTCTGCTACTTCAAGGGGAACGACTGGGAGCTTTTTGGGGGAAACTTCTGGGGGCAAATGGAGAGCTTTCTGCACAAGGATATATGGAAAAGCTCAAGAAGGGAGCTGGGAACTTGCAATGTAGAGCAGATGCCAAATTAATGATGATGATGAAAAAGGAGACTTTTGCAGAGGCCTACAGAGGTCTTTGTAGGAAACTGCTGAAGTTATGTATAGAGGGGTTTGGAGGAAAAAAAAAATGCAGTTAACTTAGATTAAAATTTAAAGCTGCTTATTTTAATCATTTTTCTAAGCTGAATTTTCCCTTCCCTTTATAAATCTGTGGTTGTAGCCATCAGGTGCTTTTGGTGCCACATTTGGGAAAAGTAGGAACAACTTAGTTTCAGGGCTGTGGCCAACCTGGATAACATGCTGAGATAACTTGTATCAACAGGTAGCATACGGGAGATGGTGGCTTAAGGGCACTGCAAGAATGATGTGCACCCCCCTGGGGAGGATCCATGGGGGAGCAATGAATATGTTGAGGGGTCTGGAAAACATGACTTCCAAGGAAAGAGAAATAGAGGTTCTTTTGCCTAGAGAAAAGATGGAGTGTGACGTCTAGTTGCATAGAGATGTTTTTAAGGAGAAATGTGGTTATCTATTCATGTTGTCAATGAATAATCTTGGAGATATTACAGGTGACTATAGCAAGGAAGACTTAAAGTTAGGCAGTAGGAAAAGTATCCTTTGCAGGAAGGGTCGCCAAGGAATGTCCTGTCTGAGAAAAGCCACGGAGCCTCTCTCCCTGGAAGTAGTTAACATTAGATCAGAGATGACATAAGCGTGATTCATGCTTCATTGCTGTATCTGTGTGACCTCCATGACCTCTCCAGGTACTTTATGGTCTTATAAGCCTGTGTGATCGCAGCAAAGTGGAAATGTGGATGAAATACCAGTTTTACAGCAGCACAGATACTGACTTTTTCCTCCAAGGTCATAGGCAATGAAATCGGGAACGTTGGACTGAAAGTGATCCCCTGCATCAATGACTTTTGTCACCTGTTATTGAAACGCTGAGTTATTTAATCACATTTGTGATCTTTATAGACTTGATCTCTAAATATAGTTAGTATCTATGATGGATATATTTAAGACAGATGATTGGTGAGGTAGTAGAAAAATGTGCATAATGTTGAGTCCTCTATTCACTGGTCACTATGCTGAAGCTAGCAGAATTACTCACGTAAGTAAAAGCATTCCTCTGCAGAACTTTTCACATGCAAATGTCTAATTCCTGGCTTGATCACAGAAGCTTTAAAATACAGTGAACCAGTCAACATATTCTCCTTTTAGCATTTATCATCATGTACTTTTCTATCACTTGAAATTATTTTTTTAAAAATCACTACAGCTGGAAAGAATGAAATTTGATTCCACCTAATCTCAGATGATTAATATTATGCAAGTGAGGCTTTTCATGGGTGCAGGCTTTTTTATTTTTATGGTGCACTTTCATTAAAATGTATCTAATGTAAACATTGGAAACACTTTTCAGATGTAGATTTTCTTACATGCAGATATTATATGATAAGGTAGTTTCGGACTCACTGGACCAGTCAAATGTGCCTTTACTTATGTCATGATATACAGCTGGAGAGAAGCATGTTTAGGATTCTTGGCCACTTTGATTTCAGTGAATTCTTTTCAGCTAGAGCATCCTTGTTTGTTAGAAGCTGAATAAAGGAAGGAGGATTATGGGAGGCCTATTCCAGCAGGGACAAGGTAAAGATCATTGTGGCACTCTCCGTGGATTAATCCATTAGTCTCTATTCTTCATGTTTCCAGGACATGAATGTTACAATCCATTTTAATGATAATTGTGTTTCAAGTACCATCTATCTAACATGAATTTTTGGTATGGAAAGAGTTCGTGTGTCTCTTGCTGGCAGCAAGATCTCTTCCATTTTAGAAGTAACTACATTCAAAAATTGTGGCCTATCTTAATTTGAATTCAAAGCTGAGAGGTAGGTCCTGATCAAAATTAAATTGCTTTTCTGAATGAATGACAGTTGTAATCATTATTTAGTCCTGAAATTGGCTCGTTCATTCAGAGAAATTAAGGCTTAAAAGAGGCTTCTGTAAAATCACTTCAGGAAACTGAACATCCTCCTTTAAAAAAAAAAAAAAAAAAAGCATTAATGGCAAGATAATTAAATAAATATAAAAATACCTTTCTGATTTGAAATTAGATTTGCTTGTTTTGATCTGGAAAGCTGATTTGCCCTACACCCTCTTCTAAATTAATGCTGCCTTGAGCTATTTTTCTGTTCACATAGACCATCGCAATAATAGCTAAGCAATTCAAATGTTATTCGTTTTATCTTAATCACCTATTTTGAAAATTAGCTGCTTTCTCCTGTGTGGGAAACTGAGTCATAGAGAAATAAAATGGCCTGGTCCCAGATCTTTACAAGAGCTAGGAACTGAGTGCAGATCTCCTGAATCCTAGTGTATGAGACTTGAATCACCTTTCTATTTTTCACATATCAAGGCTGAGTGGGTGGCTAAAAAAAAAAAAAATGGATCCTAATCTCTGTCCTGACTCTTTCTGCTCTGCCCCTAATCTTAATTTCCACTCTCTGATCCTAGTTAAAGAGACAGCATGGGCTAGAATTTTTGTTGAGATATTTGAGTACTGTGAATAATTCAGAAACTTACTTCTACTTGTTCATGTGCAGTCATTGCTTGGGAACAACTAAAAATAATAGTGAGGGTGATGATTATTCCTGGGGTGACTCCATGAATTGTGAGGGGGCTTGACTGAGTTTTAGATTCCTGCAGAGGTTTGCAAACATAGCCCTTGAACTGTATTTTCTCCATGTGGTTATTTTTTGGTATATCCCAAACTCCTGCCTGCCTACTGGTTGCATTGTCTTTAAGGGACAGAATCCTGTCCTGCTGTGTCATGGCTGCAGTGAGGCAAGCAAGGGACTGTCCTCCCCCCTGCTATTTCTGCCTTATTGTTATTACATTGGATTAGAAAATTAAGGGTATTTTTAACAGATGATCCTATTGCATATGTCTCGTGACTCCTGCCTAGATGAAACATCCATTTGAAGACACTGATTAAGACGCTATAATCTTAAAGGTCTTTTCCAATCTAAATGATTCTATGACTGGAGAGAGATGCATGCATTCATGTCTGTCTGCAACACTACCTTGAAGTATGCACTTCTTCAGGATAAAGTGAATGTAGGCTGAAGTCCTTCACAGCAGCTGAGAGCAAGGACGGAGCCATGGCTGGTGTGTAATATTTAGTGTTGGTTCACTTGGCACAATGAGATCATGCACCTTCCCAGGGATGGGTAACACAGCCTCTGTGCATTGCCCATGAGCTGTTTTCTTGAAGGAAGAAGTGTTTATCTCAGACCATGGAAAATGTTCTTGGGAGGGCTTTGGTGCAAGAGAAAAGGGCTGGGGGGGGGTGGTGGAGCGCAAAGAAACTACATGAGCCCTGTAAAACTTGCATGTGTTTGGTTACTAACCTCAACATACAGGCTGATGGAGGCTTGTGGAAGGAAGATAAGTGCCTTGCAGATGGCATGCTTCAGCCAAGCTGATTCCCTGAAACTTGGCTGCTGCAGAATGACAGCTCTCAAGGTCATGCCAAAGACATGTGGAACTGCATGGAAATAAACCCAAAGGGTAATCTCTGATAGGTTATGTAGAAAGATCCAGTTGTATAAAAATCTTAAGGTAATATGATGCTTTCCATAAAGTAGAAAACCCTTGCTGGTGTGAGGAAAGCTTCTGAAATAATCTTTCTCTCTGCTTTTCTTCTCCTTTCTCTGCTTATTTCAATGGCCATTAGATGATGTGTTACCCACTGGCTTCAAACCACTGCAGGGATCCTTGCAACGAAGGGCAGACATTCCCACAGCAATCTGGAGAGCTTAGCAGAGCTTGTTCACTCTGAAGCATTTCTTCAAGGCTTTTCTCTTTTTCCCTGTGGCAGTCCTTTGCCTGGTGCTCTTGCAGACGCAGTCTGCTCTTCGTGTGTTTACTGATTTCCAGCTTTTCCACTGGCAGCACAAATTCAATCAGAATTTCATATTAGTTCAGCAACCCACAGCAAAAGTGAAGGCCAATAATATTGGAATATGATAATAGCCCTGTGCACAGGCTTGCAAAATTTGCTGTAGCAGCTTGTGTGCTGTTACCTAAAATCTCTTAACTTTTATGCATAGCCTAACCAGTCAGGGTAAAAAAAATACCTCCCTCCTCAGAGCTTTTTAATGGCTAGGTTGGAGAAACATCTGCAAGGAATAGATTTGATGTTCATTGTTGAGGACATGGATTTGACTTCTCAAACACTGCTCTTCTGTGATTTTCATGTTTCTTCAGAGGGGAACACAGAGGGAGAGTTTCTCCCTATCATGTGGTGGTGTAAATAGGTTTCTCAACTCCATTTATAAGTGTGGCTGTTTCCAAGCACCATATGAAGGACAGGAACCATTCCCTCAGCTCCTGGATGTGGCCCAAGCGACTTGCCCATGAGACTCCACTTCTGTCCCAGCGCTGAGGTTCGCTTCCATAAAGCATCCTAGAGAAGCGGCAGTCTTGCACAGCCCCTCACCCCTCTCCAGGAGCCTGTCCCCCACTCCTCTGACTGCTTTGTGCCCATTTGGGGGGGGCTACTGTAAGGGTGATGGAGACAGCCAGTGGTCACATTGTCTCTGTGGGAACAGGAAGAAGATCGGAGACTGTGGCTCGTATGAACTGGGACAGGGTGCTTTGGCCAGAAAGCCAAGAGGAGGCCAGTGCCGACCCAGAAGCATGCAGCACTGCTGGCCTCTGCTGTGGGGGCACTGATGGGGCCCCTCCAGAGCCCCCACCTCGCCCTGGCAGGGGAAGGCAGAGAAAGCAGGAGAGGGCCATCAGTAGACTTTCAGGCTATTGAACATAAGCTCCTAGCTTTTCTTTTGTGCCCTGACTGAAAGTGAAATACAGCTGAACAATCTCCTGACTGCTAAAATCAGCCTTTCAGTAAGGGAGTGTGGTGTCTTGCTGTCTGCAGATTATTGCTCCTGTATGTCTGGTGGCACTTCCACAATCTCCCTGAGCTGTCTGGAAAAACTGGTGGCATTTGTCCAAAGCTACTCCCTTGCTCCAAAAGAGGAGGTGCTGCCAAAGAGGAGGTTATGCACTTGCCCTCCTTCATTCCTAAGGTCTTCGGGGAGAGCGCGGTTGTGGGCTAGGATGCTGACACACAGTATATGGCATGCAGAAAATGTAAAATTGGCTTGAGGGACATGCTTCTGGATGCCTCCAGATGGGTGGAGAAAGGTCTGTTAGACTGGTAGGGCAATAAGATGTCCTCTGTAATGTCTGTGAGGGTGTTGCTGCTTGAAGGGAGCAGAGGCTTGGGAGGGCAAAAGAGTGGGAGCAGTGGAATTAGGAAGAGCCTTTCATGAGTAGGAGGAAATCAAAGGCAGAGGTGTCTAAACTGAAATAAACCGAGAATAGGACAAGGAAAAGCTTGCAGGATGCCACAGCATTCACATGTGGTTACCGCTATGCTGAAATAGCGGCAGGTACAGCTCCTTCTGGATGTGTGTTGCTGGGGCGAGCCGGTGGTATTTCAAAGACCGTAGCATGGCTGCGTGAGACTACATGGAGGGCAGCGAAAATTTGCCCTGGTTTTTGTGCTTTGATCACTGTCTGTCCTAGGCAAAGCCAGGACAGCAGGCTGAGGTGGGGAAGGGACTCGTGGAAGTGTTGGCAGAAAGGCTCCTCTGTGCTTGCCCTGGTGCCCCGAGTCGTCTTGATGTTAATGTTGCTGTGTTCAGCTATGGATCTGTTTGAGCTTAAGGCTATGTGGATGCAGCACAGTTTATCCTAAGAGGAAAAATGCATTATTGTTAACCTATTATTGATCTTGTTAATTATAGTAATTGATCTAGCATTAACTTTGCACTGGAGTTGTGACTTGTGAGTTTGCAGCTAGAAGATAATGCTAACTCAGACACAACCATGTGAAAGACTAACCGGCTGGAGTTTTTATTTCTTAATAGATCACCAAAGATTTGAATGGTGGTGACAAGTAGCTGATTCACCTGGCTGTGTTTATGGAATTACTGAAAAACTGAAGCTATTCTGTAAAGGGATCTTATGTTCCCTTAATGAATATTTTAGCAATTCATGTGTAATTATTTCAACTTTCTAGATTGTAAATTATACTGCTACAAATTCATCCTTTCTAGTCAGACAGGAGCATCATGGTATCTTAAGAGTTCATAAACTCCCTTGAAAAACCCCTCACTCATTCCTATGTAACTTACTCTCCTGTTTTCTGTAATGAGTTAATCTATTTTGAATGAAGTAGAGTTACTCACCATATGACTACACTGTAGCAGTTGCTTCCAGTTCCCATATCAGCTGGCTGGCATGGCCCCACGTCCAGGTACCCCGCATTGTTTCTGCTTCCTGCTCAGGTCTGCACAAGGATATGTTCATAGGTCTTACCACTTTGGGACTGTTAAGAACAAAGCCAGAGAAACCTGACAGTTGGTCTTCAAAGTTTTGCCGGCTTGGGGAATATCTGCATGTAGAATTGCCTTTAAAGTCCTTGCTGAAGTTGTTTAGCATTTACCACTGCCCAGCCACAGACCAGGTTCCCACCATGCTCGGTGTCTCCCAGTCCCAGAAGGAGGTTCTGCTCTATGGATTTTACATGATTTAAGCCTAAGGAAATCTTTCCTATTGACATTTTGGGGGGCAGAGGGAACTAATTCAAAGGTCACTATCTAGAGCAAATCCAGACTCCTGGGCAGGTGATGTATGTGCTGCATCCTTGATGCTCTTGTTATTGGAAAATGATGAAAAACTAAGGTAAGTGACACAGTCCCTGGCATCCTACCTGCAAGGCATGTAGGGTGCTTGGAATATATAAGCATTTCTGCTAATGATAAGCCATCATTCTAAATGCTGCAAACAGCTGCAGGTGCTTTATTATTCAAGACAAATCATCGCCTTCATTTGTTTCCATCAGAAACAGACTTAGAGAGCACATCTCTGAGGATGGGAAATGAAATAAGTGACTCTTTTGACAAGAATTACATATTACCGTAGCTTTGGCATTATCAAGACCTGGTTTATCTGGGTTACAAAATTATGTGGTTTTAATATCAAGCTGAGATATATTTAGGTTGGAGGGAGTATTTTTTGAGAAACATGAAGAGAGAAAAGAGTGATATGGGGGGAAAAAATTTGGAAAACTTTCTGGCAGTACTATGTGTATGAAAAAGCTGCCTAGCTTTTGAAACTAGAAAAACAAATAATAGGCCCGTATTTTGCCATCAAATGCTTAAACGAGCACTTGGTCTGACACATTTGCTGAGGTTTCCAAAGCACAATTCCAGGTCAACAAAGCACAGGAGGTTTGTGTTCAGCTCAGCTTTCAGTCGTGTGCTGAAGTGTTTTGTTCAGTCCTGGTCTGCAGTCTGATTTCTAGCTCCCATCTTTACCAGGTACCAAGTGCCTTGAATACCCTAGTGAATAGCAATTAATGACACTCAACTACTTCAACTGCAGGATAAATTGCAGCATCTCCCAAAGGTGGCTATTAGAGCTAATCAGAAAATGCTGTACTTCCTGCAGAAAATGTCAACTTCTTGTTTTTGTAAACCAAAAGCAATCAGAGTAAGTTCTTTCTCCAAGGAAAGCGCCTTTAAAATAAAACCGCATACTTTTGATAAATATTCTCTCTGGTCAAAACCCCAGATTTCTGTCAAAAGATTTTTGGCTGGGTGTAATTATTATTGCTAATACTGCCAAATACTGTGATCCAGTTGAAAGGAATTTTAATAGAGGCTCATTTTGAGAACTGCATCCCCTCAAACTGACTCTGCGGTTAAGAGTATTACGGCTTGCAAGATTCTGGGGAGAGAAATATTGCAAAGCAGAGTATCAGTGTTTAAAAAGGATGACATGATAAAAACTTCTTGAGGTTTAAAACTTACGACCATCTATACCACAAGGGAGTTGAGTCAAAGGCAATATTTCAGTGCAAACAAATCAAATGTGATTATTTGAGTGAACTTGAACAAGATTTAGATGTTCTGCAGATCTGGCGTGAGTTCAGTTCTTATTTTGATACAATTGTGAATTTAAATGAGTTTAAAGATTTCCTGCCTATGAATTTGGCATATGGAAGTGAACTACATAAGCAGGTGCTGCTTTTGAGCACTAACTATGTTTTTGGAAGGTGCTAGAGCTTTCATTTTATATTAAAGAAGTTGAAGTAAATATTATTGTGTTAAGAAATCTCTTTGTTTCAGAAATACAGCTATTTGTTCCAGTTCTGTTTCTGACTATATTTACTGCTGCAGACTGGACATTCAGTGGCTATAATTGTGTTCTTATTTAGTATCATTAATATTTTTAATTACTTCTGGGATGGTATCTAGTTGCTAACAAGTTTTGCCTCTCACTGACATTTCTAGAAAACAGGTTAACCTTGCAAAAGATATAGTTGATGGTAACTTAGCATCCCAGGAATGCTATTTTACAGCATTGTGATAGCATGCATTGTAACATTATTCAGAAATAAAATTGCACACTGGAAGAATTAATCTGAATAAGCCAAGTATTCATGCTGCTTTCTGGAAGCTGTATTTCAAAGGGAGATGTGTATTTGACCGTTTTATCAGACTATATTCTAGGGACACACTGAGCGTCAAAACTTTCCTGTTAACCAGTAAACAAATCCAGAAGTCTCAGGCTTCACCTCTGGCTTAAGCTGCAAGGGGAATAGCACTAATGTAAATGGGAATAAAGTTTCACCTATATTTTGTTGAACTGTTTGATATCTGAAATTGTTTGAACAGTTCACTGGTCAATATGAGCTTGAAAGGTTGATTTTTCAAAAGAAATATCTCCATCAATGACACTACCTTCACATATAGATCTACTTGGCAGAAAGGCAGTAGTCTGAGTCCAAGTCTTTTAATGAATATGCTAAAAATTCACTGAAGCCAGCAGCTCTGAAAAGCAGTAGCCAGGAGAGAACGACACCATAAAGTGCGTAAAGAAAGGAGAGCGTCAACATGTGGGGTTCCAGCTGATGGCTCCTGGGCCGCCGCATGTCCTGTGTCTCCTTGGCATCTTGGACAATGTTTCCGTGGAATTCATGTGCTTTTGTACAAGGCAATTATCGGTCATTTTGGGCATGGCTGAGCAAGCCAGTATGGTGGTTTGCTGCCAGTGTTGAGTGCTAATCGCCTGCTGCCTGCCATCCTCGTGTTGGCAGGCGTGAAGCCAGGCTGGATTTTTGTGGAGGACAGTGCAGCAGTTCCCTGAACGCAGCCCAGGCAGACACTGTTTTGTATTACATGGCTGTTTATATGGGGTTTATGGCTCTCCCTATTGCCCATCTGCTTCCAGGTGTCAGAGTGGAAGCTCTGCTGTGTGTGCTCTTCAGCAATACTCTGGAAAAAAAGAATTTTGGGGGGTGGGGAGGAGGGACAAGTGTGGTTTTTAAAGCTCTCATTCTACTCTCCAAAAGCTACAGCTTTCCTGTGGTGCCATGAAATAATCCAAACAAAATGAACTCAAAGCCAGCTCAACTTCTGTCTAGCTAGTTTATACTGAGAGCTGGCTAGACCGTGCAATGAAAATGAATTCACTCCCGATTTAGTCCCTCTGATGTTGACCCTGATTTCAGCAAAGGGATTAATTATTCCTAGGTATTCACTGCATAGATCTTGTAAATAAGGCTTCTAAATTGTTTGCTTTGACTACTTGCTGCTTGTGAGATGTGAATGTATTATTATGTTTAATCAGAGCATGCTTGGAAGCAGAAGTATTTTTCATGAATAATGGCTTTATCCAAATATAATGAATGTGATTCTTCTGACTACAGTGGATTTTGGATTAGGTCCGAAATGAATGGCATATAGAAAGCATCAGTGAGGATTTATTTCAGTGTGTGCATTTCCCATTTTTTCTTCACCTCAAGATATTGTCATATTTTGAACGATATAGGAACGACACACACCTGTAACTTTGCTACTGGCTTTCAAAAATAACTGAAGTTGAATGACTTAAAAAATTAGAATACAGAATTTAATATGACCCAACTGGAAAGTCTGCTACTTAATAGCAGTTTGGGGCAATTTTGTCTGAGTCATCAGATGGGTAAATGCATAATATTGAGAAATATTTATAGGGGGTTTCTTCTCAGAATATGTCAGTTGGTCTCTTATGCAAGATGAAAACAGTGACATTGGGAAACATCAGTCAGCCCCAAGAAGTAAAGTGTACCTCATTTTCAGTTGCTTGTAATTTTGGCAGACTTCCACCAGCTTGAGAGGCAGTTCATTAGTTGTCTGTCTTGGACTAAAGTTTCCTGTGAAAGTTAGCTAGAAAGCCTGGTGAGAAACAGTATTTTTTTTCTTAAGGTCAGAATTGAACAGTCCTATGGAGGTCTAATGAAATTTGGCAGATATTGTGATCTCGTTCCAGTGAAGTACTTGTTGTTGCTCATGGAGAATAGGCATGTGTTATTCAGATAAATACTATAAATATTTGCAGGCTTTAGGAGGATAGGGCAGGGCTTTAGGAGGATAGGGCAGGGCTTTCTGTCCATGCTTTGAGCATGGTGGTGGAGCTTCAGCAATACCATCCAGCCTAAATTACTCCAACTTGACTACAATCTGGCTGCAAATGATTTAGTTCAGGGTTGAACAGGATTTGTCTTTGTTTTTTGTTGGAAGAAATATTTGGCTTTGGTTTTTCAGGACAAAGGTGTAGGGACTTAAATTCTGTCTTTGGCAAGCTCATGTCAAACTGTGGACAGTCATTTTTGTCTCAAAGTTATGGCCAACTCGTGGTGGTGTTGCAGGGAGATTAGCAGGTCTAAGACTGATGGGAAGAGAGGTTGAGAGTAGAAAGAAAATAAGACCAGGAGCTGGGATACAGGGAAGTGGGTAGGTCCAGGGGGATCTTTGAACTTGTTGCAAGGTTCAAAGTTTCAGTCGGACCAGCTGTTTGCTGTACTCGTGCCACCTCCCTCTATTTACTAAACCTGAATGCAAGTGGAGCTGCATGGAAACATCAGTGCATGTAGTTCTACTAAAGAAAGAGGAAACAAGGGAAAACCAAGCTGGCTGGTGGCGTTCCCTCTGTGTAGATTGCAGAGTTTGGGATGCTGGCTGAAAACGGTTGTAGCAGAGAACAGAGACTTTGCAGACAAGGTGGGAGGGCTCTCCTGCAGGTAGCTTCTATATGAAGATGCTCTTCTTTCCTCTGAAACTTGGAATGTGGGTTTTGTTGTGTGTTTTTTATTTTTAAATTATTATTTTCTGAAGTGTTAGCTGCACACACAGCTTCCCTGTTAATAGCGTTTTTTAATTAAAAAAAAAAAGTTAGTTTAGCTTTACAGGAATGAAATTTTCTTGAAATACTACTGCCTGCCATGCAGGTTATGGAACACTATATTCTGTATAATTTGTTTCATTCCTGTTGGTCACTAAGAAACCAGCTTGGAAATGACTGCCTCTTCCTAGATAGTTGTTCCTTGTTTACAGTAAACATGTTTGTAAATAAATAGGATCTTGGTGTCTGTAAGGACTGTTTTCTGGGCCATTTGAAACGGTAGCCTGTTCCAGATGTACAGAGTTCATATGCAGTAGGTATTGCCTGCAGAGGTGATAAGTCTATTGAATTCCACCACATGGGGTATGAGGAGAATTTGCTCTGCATTCTGGTACACCAGATTTCCTGTGCTCTGTGCTGGCTAAATTTTAGTCTTCCAATTTCTCACACTCCTGGGTCTTAACTTCTATAAACAAACAGATTTATTCCCAGCAGGTATATTGCACAAAACTACTGTCTTGGTTTTTAACAGAGTAGACTGATATTCTGAGTGGGGCAAAATAAAGCAGCTTTTTAATGTGAAGAATGTAGAGCTATCAAAAGATTCCACTTGTGATAGAAGGAGCCTTGAGCTCCATTCCGAAGGCGATGTATGCTCTTTATTCCTTAGGAAGTTACCACAACTGGAGTAAACCTGATCTCTCACTGAGATCAATGGAAGTTTTACTATTGGCTTTGCCAACAACTCCTTCCTTTTTTTAATTTTACATCTAGGTTACGGTAGACAGAACAGTTTGGGGTATAATACTCTTGAGTTTGGGGTGGTTTTTTTCCCTTTTGCTAGGGAGAATTTGCATTTACTTATGCCATGGATTAAAAATGTCATGGCAAAGCACTGTTTCAATCAACAGTTTTAATGACGTGTGATTATTCATAGCTTTCTGAAAATGTCATAAGTAGTTCCACTTCACATGACAACATATGCTTTCTAAACAAATACCGATAAACTATCTTGATTTGCAATTTCTTACAGTAGAGTAACAGGCTTCCGAGTAAAGAAGGAAAACAATATTTGAGATACAGAGAAATGTACAAGTCCAAAGAGATTAATCAATAAAGAAATGCAGGTGTCTAGTCTTCAAAGCTGTTGTCCCAAGACTTTATCTATACTATTTTACCTACTCTGATCTGAAAAATGCCTATTTTGCTTTTCTGTATGAAATATAGTATAGATTTTGAGTGTAACAGATCTCCCTCCTTAAATGTTACAGCAGACTGAATGCTGGCAAAAAAGCACCCAAAATAAATTTGGGGTCTAAAGGGAAGATGCGGCTATCTCTGGCATTGGTATGAGGATCTCAAGCTATATGCTAGTGGTATCAAGTAATACTGCTTATACCATGCTAAGATTTTCTAAAACAGACTGTCAACGCTGAACCAAAGATTAATCCTGTCATCTGCTATATATAATAAAGGAGGGTGACAGCAGTCAGACTGCTACAGAATGATGAGCTGCGAGGGAGAAATACTGCTGCGAATCATCTGTGTGGCAGTGACACTTTAACCCTTTTTGTTTGAAAGACGGCCAGTCAGAGACAGAGACAAGTAGGTGGGAGGGGTGGCAGGACGTGGGGCTGTGCGGTCACTTCTGAAGAGCTCCATAATTCTGCCTCCCAGGAGCTGAGGATGATGAATTAAATGTCACCAACTGCATGCAAGGTGCAGTCAGGAGTGCCAGAAAGAGCTGCTAAATGATCTAATCACTCCCAGGGGGCCAAGGGAGCCTCAGCGTCAAACTACGCCTGTGCTGGACCGAGCTGAGATCACCTATTACTGGGTGAAACGGGAGGGAAAATTTAATCCCTCGGTTAAATACTTTGCTTGCACAATTCGGGGGGCAGCAACATTTCTAAATACCCTAGTCTGGCCCAGGATTTTTTTCAGGTTGCTATACTTACAGGGTCATCTCCACATGCTTCACTTCTGCAATAACTTCTTCCTTGCAGGATTGAAACTTGCTCTGTTTAACGATGACAAAGATGAAATGCCTTTTTTTTTTTTTGTGTAACACAAATAAACATAGAACTGGCCTCAACAGCCTTTAGGGCAGTGGCATTTTATCACAGCTATATTGTATATATTAAAATCTCAGTGCTTACTGCAGGGATAGCAACCCAGGACAACTGTGTAGAAAATACCTCTCCTTGTCGGTCTCAAAGTAAATTGTAGTAAGAGAAGGTGTTTCTATTTGATGAAAAAAGCTCTTACGAGCCCAAGGCAGGGGTAAAAATACACAACTAGTGGTCATATAACCTCCAACTAGGTTTCCTAGGAAAACAATTTAGGTGAGAATGTGTTGGCATTTGGCGAGAAGGATTCTGCATGTGCCAGCTCATTACTCAGTATTGTTATAAAGCATGGGCAGTTGTTGCTGGAAAGCTGTATGGAGAAAAATGTCTCTGATATTCAGTATGTTTATAAATAGTATGGATACCTGCAGTTGACGCACCTAGCCTCTGAGAGCTTAGCCTGTGGGTTTCAGCCTAATTAAATGGAAGACTGTCTCTTACAGCTTCAGTGCAGGTTCTGCAAAGGATTCTTGTGACAAATATTGTGGTGTACGGGTTAGATGTCTAGATGGTGGGAGAATAGCTATGTAAGCCCTAGTTACATAAGCCTTTAGAAAGGTTACATTTCATTGCTTTTCACATTTCATCCAGTTCTTACTGTGGAAATGCTGTGCTATAGAAAAATCATTATGCAGATCAAGAAACATGAGCGTGTTGCTACCGTAGGAGGAAAAATATAAATAATTAAATCTTGTGATACCTCTTTCACAGTCCTAATCTCATTAATATAGAGCAATTTTAGAGATGGAGAAGAGCCGATAACAGCATTGGACTCATGAGATATTTCTGTTTTCCATCCATCAGGCAGGTAATTGTGGGAGTTATGACTTTGTTAGGCAGAAATGTACAGCTCTAAAGAACCGATAACTGAGCATCTCTGCTCAGCAGACAATGGAGCAGCATCCAGTAATTGAATACATCAATAAGCTTTCACATCTCGTATAACTTCAGTGCCCTGGACAGGATAGCATTAGACATAATCATATTTTGATCAGGAGAAAATAGAAGTTGGATGAAATAATATCAATTTTATTTACAGGGCAGAGAAGAAGCCATCCAGTCTGTGACAGAAAAATGATTTTTTTATCTGGCTTTGATCTGGCTCTGGGCTTTGATTTGGTGGCAAATGGGTCTATAACTCATTTACACCAGCTGCAAGGCTTTTTCAAAGCACAGAACATTAAGCAGAATCCTGCTTCGAGGAATAAATACACAATCAACATAATAAATGGTGACAAAACAGCCCTAGCTCGTTCTTTACAGTTTGAAGTTGCTACAGCCTAAAAGGAACGCTAAATGCTCAGCTCAAACACTATGTATTCATTTGTGACCCCCTTGGGCCAAAGAGCATCTCTTGTGTAACATGTTAGAATAAGAGTTTAAGGGGGCTGGCAGAAAATGGGGTAGTTTTATTTGATATTTTTTTTTCAACAAAACTTGCAGTGTGCGGTAAGAAGAGGAAAGATTATGGGGAAAGCCCAGGAGGGAGGGCAGAAGTTGTCTTGTTTGCGCTCGAGTGAAACAGGGCGCTTTTTGCAGCGAGCTTGGCAGCCTGCGTGCTCGGCTTGGGACAGTCAAAGGAGACGGGCAGTGCAGGGCAGCGCGGGGAGGAAGCCGATAGCACCTGTGTTCAAATAGGATTAGAAGTGGTGTGGACCAAGAGAAATGCTATCTGCTCGCATAAAGCCCGAGTGTTTTGCTTCCTGGCATGGGGAAGGGCAGCAAAGCTGCACGGTCTGAATCCTCCTTGCCAAAGCCCGGCACTTTTGGGGAGCTGTGCCTGCTTTCCCCTGGCCTGGGGTGCAACGGTGCATTGGTTGCAGCAGGCTTTGAGCCCTCTGGTCCGTGTAGAGCTGAGTCTGTGGCTGTGGTCTTTGAGCTGCGTGTTGTATGGAAAAGAGGGTTGTGATCCCAGACCACCCTTTAGGCAGCCCCATTAGTGTGGTTCACTGTCCACCCGTCCTCCTCAGAGAGGTGCGTGTTCTCTTCAAGACACTTACAGTCTACTTCTTATATAATGATGCACTTTAAGAGCTGTATTGTGCACTTGTGTGTGGATAAAATGTGTCATCACGATGCTGCTTTGCAGAGGCTGACAGCTATGCAGGAGCAGCAAACCTGCCTCGTCCACTGGAGAGTAACTGGCTGGTGTTTAGCTGTTGAGAGCGTGGAAGGTTGGAGCGGTGGTTTTCAGGCTGGGAGACATGTACTGTGTGAGGACTTCAGAAGCTGTTGGTGGGTTTGCATTTCTTACACAAAGTTTCATAATTTGAGGATTTTATTTCTTTGGGCATTTTATTCTACAGTGAAACTAAGCAGTGGTCTCTTCCAGGAGACAATAGCTGAAAGCCAGGCAAATGCCAAGAAAGAAGGCACACTTGTAATTTGAGGTGGAATAGCCTTGATGATAAGCTTTCAGGTGAAACAACAGGTTTCTGTGGCTTCCAGTCAAGGCAGAGCTGAACAGGTATTACTCAAGCACAGGTTGTGCCCTTAAGCCAAAGCGCTTCATTAGGCTCATGAGTAGGAAGACAAGTGAAGTGTGATGGTCCATGTTACAAAGGTCTGACTGGAGGATCCTCTTAAAACATGACTGTCTGCATTAAAGCATATTTAGTGATGTAAACAGCATATTACATTTATCTGTTCCTCTGCTTTAGAGCTATAATAATTGGTCTACACCCATTTTCTCTTTTTGCTCTCATCTTGGTTTCATCCTAGTCTGAGATGTGGATCATTATCTTCTGATACAGACTATTTGCCTTGGCAGATTCTAGGGAGGAAATAGTTCAATTACTTGAGCTATTTTGGATAGGCAGTATAAGTGCCTATGAAATCTTTTCCACAGTTCCTGATTTTTTTTTCAATAAGGAACTCTGAAGTAGTTGGCAAGAGACAAATTGGGATTTAAATTTGGGAATGATAATGGAGATGCTTCACCATCAAATCAAAGTATTATTCAAACCCTGAAATTTTTCAACATGGTTAGGTCTTTTATTTCTATGAATTTGCAGTCTGGTGGGTGGTAAGCTTCGGAAGTGAAGTTTGCTGTCCTCACAGCCAGCTCGACTGCTTCTGGGAAAAGGATCATCCAGCATAATAGGTCAGAAAATGGAATAAAAAGCTCCGGTGAGTTGCTGGATGGGAGAAAGAAAGCACTTAATTTTAGTGAGCACCAGCAAACTCTGGGAGAGCATCTTGGATACCACCATATGATCTGTAAAAATGCTCATTCAAACAGATAAAATGCATCAAGTCCATTGAGATCATTGTGTCTAAGGCATAGTTCCCGCTGCTGGTGGGTGTTGCAATGTAAGAATAATTAATTATAGTACTGGTCTGGCACATCCCTGCTTAAATTATAATGTATTAGCTACCATAAACTCCTTGGGTCCCACCACCAGAGGTGGTATTGCAAAACAATGAATCAGATTTTTTGCAAGCACAATGTGAGTGGGTGATATAAACTTGCTTTTGAACATGTACAGCTAAAATGCACCCCTGCTAATAAGACTCTCAAAAGTCAATATGCTACTCAGGTAGTTTAACACCAAGTGGTTCTCAGGGTATTTTAACACAGCAGAGAGCCTTTCCCTTTTAAAGTGTAACCAAAAAGCTAATAGACAATGGAAATCTTGGCTCTGAATCAGTCTGTTACACCAGGGCTTCTGGATTCATTTGTTATCCATCTACAACTTTGCGTTTGTCAATAAAAAAAATTCTCAATGCTGTATGCTCACTTCTTGCATTACTTACATTCTTACTTCTGGTTTCCTACTTGTCAGGGTGTCCTTTCATCTCATTAATCT
Source organism: Podiceps cristatus (assembly GCA_000699545.1). Taxonomy (NCBI): domain Eukaryota; kingdom Metazoa; phylum Chordata; class Aves; order Podicipediformes; family Podicipedidae; genus Podiceps; species Podiceps cristatus. The sequence continues at coordinate 33,033 of KL265805.1, read as the reverse complement.
GTGCAACAGATTAATTAGCTTCAGAAAATCCTGGGAAAAAAAAAAAAAGAAATGTCAGCTATGTTGTTGCATGCAAGGTGAGGGGTAGCTGCCTGGCAAAGGATAGCTCACAGTGATTTATGAAAAGACCTGTATTCCCACCGTCCCCCCTACACTTCAGTATGTTGATGTAATGTTGCTGAACTTTGAGTTCCCACAAAAGGGAAAGACTTCATCTTGCCCATAAGATAAACCCTATGCCCTTCTTTAAGGAAAATGTTTGAATCTATTTTATGGATTATTAAAAGTAACTTGCCACAGCATGCATTTGAGACTGGAAAAAGTTCAGGGCTTTTTAGGTGCTGTAAACTCGCAGAGACCAAGCACTCTGTGCATGGTGATGAAAATCCAGTCTTGGCTGCTGAAAGCAGGAGGAATATGTCATCCCTAGCCTTGCCATCAGGGTGAGGTTTCTCCTCATCGCCACATTAGCTTCTCACAGCCAGAGAGATGTTCTGTGCAATAGATGTTCACGTTACATATTGCATTAAGGTGTGAATTTGCATTTGAGGGAACAGATCCTGAAGACTGCTGCCTCACTTGCTGAGCAGGGAGTGATTTTAATTTGGGTACAACAGTAACATGGCTGGAGTCTGAGGCATGAATAGGCGAGGGTGTCCAAGTCCTAGACATACTGCCTCCTTGTCCTCGGCCAAGTCAGGCGTGGTGGTTAGCGGCTGAGCCGCTGTACGTCGATCCCAGAAGTGCTACAGGGACTTAGTACTCACCTACAGAGAGTACTTGTACCTTAGAGCTTGTGATAGCCAAATTTAAATAACAGCAACTTAAATAAGGCAAATAATCCCTATGAATAAAATTCACTTTAAATAAACTTCAGAGTTTTGGGGTTTGTTTTTTTTTTCACAAGTATAATTTTTTCTTAAATAAAGGAAAAATCAAGACGTGTGGTTTGAAAGCTGAATCCTAGCTCAGATAATTACAAAACTTCTGACCATTTTTGTAGTTTAATGAACACGCTTTCTGAAGTGACAGTTTATATGCCGAGTTTAAAATGGCTTGAAATTAAAATTTAAAACAGAACATTAAGTCAGGAAATAAATCTTAACAATGGTAATATTAATACTGTATTTAAACTAGTTAAGAAATCACCAAGCTGTGGACATAATTAATAGTTTTAGTAGCAACATTAATACTGGCTTCATGCTAAACATTATGCTGATATTTATTTTCTCACATCTCTGGCAGTGTGTTTTATCAAGGCACCAGCCTTTATTCTTGCTTTAGGTGGTCCAATACAAAAATCAGCACAACTTTTAAAACTAATTTTGGTTGGAATGATCATAATATGGCAGGTCAATGATCAGCTTTGCTTAGAGATTTATTCTGTTAGATTAATTTCATATTATTGATTTGTCTGTAGTTGGTACAATTTTTTTTCCCAATGAAGTGAATAAGCTTGAACAAACTTGGGTGGTTTTTTAGTTTGATGGGGATTTTAATCTTATTTCTGTCAGCGCTAAGTGATACAAGTGCACTTAAAATACTGGTTCCTTTTAGTCTGTATTTTGTCTACAAGTGCTTCAGTCTGGAGGGTAATCTGTAATTGAGTATTCAAACTTTCTTCTTAGTCATTAGTTTTAAGAGTTCATTTTAGTAAATCAAAGAATGTAAAGATCCTTGTAAATAAAAATCCATTTGTAATATTCTTCTAGTATTACCATTATTACTCATTCCCACAACTGACTTGTTTGAAGCTTTTTCCTTTTTATTTTCACACCTAGCAAAGTCATGCTTCTCTTGATCGCTGTTGACTGCAGGGAGAGAGAGAAAAAAAAAAACCACCAAGTGCAAAAATGCAGACTTTTTTTAGCAGAAAGTAGACCAAAAAACTCTTTTGAAAGACCATACCTTTCTGCCTCTTAGTTTGAAACTTTGAAAGATATTTCTACTTTTTTTTTTTTTTTTTTTTTTTGAGTAACAGGCATTTGGAGGGACACCTGATGACAGAGCTAAAGGGTGGGTGCTCTGTTTCCTGTAAGTGAAGGTCACTAGTCAGTTTGGGAGAAGGAGGGCAAGATTTTCAAAGGAAATCTTGCCTAGGATTTTAGGAGCTACTGAAATTTCGGGTGCCTTTAGAATAGGAAAAAATAAGTATGCAGTTCTGTACTTACTTGTTAAGTGTTTGCTGGTGAAGAGAAAAAAAAAAGCCAAGCTTGGATAGGATTTTGGTTTATAATCCTCTTTATCACCCTGTAATCCATCAAGTAAATACCAGCTGCATAAATTCAGGAGTTTTCAGAGGAAAAGTTTTTTCTAGACACACCTCATAAATGAGGTTCATCCATCTATAAGCCAAGTCAGTCCCCACCATGCTCCTAAAAGTTACTACTAAATTTCTATATATGTTGACTTCTGTTACTTCAGAGGGAAGAGTTCTTTTCAACTCTAGTGTGTGGATTTGCCTTTTGAGGCATGAATAGTGTATAATGCTTCTAGCTTGACTGCTGTTTACACACACAACCAGGCATGCACACAGTTAAAAATTAAACACCTGTCTATTATTTTTAATTACATTTTTCCAGACCTGGAACAGAAAAATAAAACATCCAACCGTTTTGACCCTCATGTTAATTGTTTTCAAAAAAAACCCAGTACCACCTGTCAACTGTAGCAGAAAACATATGCTCAGTACAATAGCATGCAAACCAAGTGCTACACAGCTCATCTTCAAAAGCTGGCCCTATATGATTAATCTTTCTCTAATGAACATATAGCAAACATTGCTACAGAGTATGGTTTCAGTTTTCAGAAGAACACATTTGCTATCTGGTGTGAAAAATGCTTTCTCCATACATAAGCAGTCCACAAATTATTTCCGTGCACATAAGTCAGGAAATGAAAAGTTGTCTTGTTTGATGGTGAAAAGCCTGTTTATTGGGATTTAAATCTTTGTCTCTCTTTATGTAAATGGGAATAATTGTCAAGGATGTCTGTGAAGCCAGGGTTTCATTCTTCAAAATCCTTCTAAAGTTGGTTCTATTTACGTACCTCTTTACCCAGAGGCTTGAAGTAAAACATCTTTATTACATGTTTGTGACTAGATAACATCTAGAAGCATGCGTGCTAGGTAGGTCATCTGCCTCTGGAATGAAAAAGCAGGGCTCAGTTCCCACTTGCACAGCAAGAGCATTCTGGCCAGAGGTAAATAATTTCAGATGCGTCTTTCTCCTTCATCAGCAAGGGTGAAACCTTACAGAGAAATCAGACTTTCCCTAAGTGCGTTATTACAAGATCATAGCTTTAAGAAATGAAACTCTCATAGCATAAAAGCATTTTTCTTGGTCTTTATTGTGCCAGTTTGGGAGGCTGAGTAGAGAAAGAGCAAACAGGGGAAAGGCAGTAATGGAAGTAGTAGATTAGCTGATGAAGTGTTAAAAAAAGAAAGAGGAAAAAATGCAAAGAAAAAAGAAGTGTAGGTTGTCAGGACTTAGTGTGCTAACTTGTGTGCTAGAATAGTACTGGGTGCATTGGGATTTAGGTATTAATTTAAGGGATCTTTTGATTCCAGGATGGTCTGATGATGACATGAGATCTGAAGTTTCTTTTCTCCCTATCACCATCACCAATATCTGTTTTTTGAACTGATGCTCTGAGAAAGTGTTTGTGTATTTACAGAAGCATCCTGTAACTTTAATTGTGATTGGGAAAAGGGACTTTTTTGCTCCAGAAAAGGTGGTATTGTGTGCACTCCACTGGTGGTTAATGGAGGTGGGCTGCAAGGGCAGCCCCTGCCTCTTAGTGAATCGTGGCCCTTATGATTGAAATGTGAATGGCCTCTTCAAGCAATGTAAGAAGAGAATGTATAATAGTAATCAACTGAGCTGCATTCTTGGACGTTATTTTTGAGCAACACTGAGTGAATTTTCAATGCGTTGTAAACAACTGTTCCACTGCCTGTCAGACTATGGAAGTCATCGTTTTGATTAGAGAATAAAACCAAGAATTTTTCTGGCAAGTATACTTGAATTCTGAAGACTAATGCAAAACACATTCCCAATTTCATGTTTGATTAGTTAAGAAGCTTTTGAATAGTATTTGTTGATGGACATCAGCAGCAGG
>KL265805.1:0-28898 GCA_000699545.1 Podiceps cristatus | reverse complement strand
ATAGTACTGTGTTGTGGAAGACACCTTATTTTGATCCTGATCAAGGTATATCTTGTGTAGCAAATACTAAAACGTAAGGTATTATTCAAGCTTCAAAGCAAACGCTGGCCAAGTTCATGCTTTATTCAGTGTCTTAAGTTACTTTTTTCAAAGTCCTGATTATGTTTCTTATGTTTTGTTTTGTTTTTTGTTTGGTTGTGTGGGGTTTTTTTGCTGTTGAATCTGTGGAAGAACAGCTGCCATCACAGGTTTTCTTACACACTGGTCTGCATCCTGGTAATGGCACAATTTGAAAGGATTTCACACTGCTGTGTTTTATGACTCAGTCAAAATACCCACTAACAAATTCATAAAGCATATTGTCCACACTTACTGACAGGTTAATGGAAATTTCTGCCCATAATGCAGTGGAAATCCCATGTATCATCCTTTACTTAACACATTCCCTGCAGGGAAGTTCTCTAGATGTTAATGTATGTGAACCATACATTAGGTGAGATGGATTCAGTTTCTGTGGACATCAGCTAATTCCTTTTTTTTTTTTTCTTCCTCATAGATTTTTCCAAAAAATGCCCCTTGCTCCCTGTTGTCCCAGCCTATTTAACTTTAGAAGCCTGAATGCACAGAGTTTATATTTCTTTAATGAGTTTGTAAAGAGAAGCACTTACAGGCTTGTATCAGTCAATCTTCGCCTTCATTCCAAAACAGAAAGAAAACCACTCCCAGGTAGATGTATATTGCTGTGCATAACTGTATGATCTGTTTGTAATGTTACTTGAGGCCAACTAACGCCCTCTTCTAGGATTTAACCCTAGAAAATGCTACATGAAACTACAATGAGTTATTTCCATTCTGCTTATGGCATAGACTCAAAAGCAGCGTGACTTCAATTGTCCTTGTTTGCTACCCAAGCTTTACAAACCTATCTGTACTTGACTCTATGTTGGAAACCTAAGAGAAGGAACTGTAATCCCTTAATCCAGGATTAAGCATCTTCCATATCTCTAGGTTAACATCCCATGTTAACATTGCAGTTGTGAACTTGGTGAATTTACCCCAAGGTACAACTTGGCACTTTGTCTGTTCACAGAATTGTCCAAAACTACATTTAAACGTCCCCTTCCTGAAGCAGTCTTGTATGTGTTGGCAGACTCAGGAAATGTTGTGACATCTGTGGCTTGCAAAGCTTTCTGCATTTACAGTTTGGGCTATGGAAATGACCTTTATCCACTTAATCCCAAGTATGAGCACCTGTGATATTTTCAGTAAAATTACATATTGTGATGAACAATGACCTGGCACAACGAAAAGTGTTCTGCTGAAAGGTGCTGTCCCATTTTCTGAGTTCACCTCATTGTGTACCTAAATGGCTTGGGGGTGATGCAAAAGGCTTAAGAAATGAGGTTTTGTTTAGGAATGGATATGGAGAGAAGTCAACTCTCTGGGTACAAACACCACAGTTGCCACAAGCCAGGAAACATAATCTCTGAGAGGGAAAAGTCAAAGAGGAAACCACATAGAGGGAAAAAATGAGAATGTGTTTAGACTTTTTCCTTAAAATCAATATAATGTAGCAGTTGGTTTGTCCAGTCAACAATCAAAAAAAAAAAATGTTTTATTTTAAAGCCAATCCTGAGAAGCTTTTATGAATCGTTCTTTGTGTGTTTAAGTTCTCCTGCTCTGCAATATTCTTCATGTCTTACGTAGTGGTATTTTCTGGTGCCTGAATCGATATTTTTTTTCAGTGATCAAATGTTTTTGCTATGAAAAGGCTTTTAGTACTGTTATGAAGCAGTCAATAACCGTGACTGACCTTTCAAAACTCCCAGACCTTTACTCCAGCCACTTTGAAAAAGTAAATCTATATAATCTACTTGTGTTTTTTTGATAAGTGAGTTTTAAAAAGAGTGTGTAAACATCCACGGAGATCCAGCCTTTTGGTGAAGCCTTGCGTATCGCAAACGGGTGGGTTTTGTTTGAGTGTAACATGGTTGTCCTATGCAGAAGCCAATGTTCATTAGCATAGGTGATGAAAGTACGGCAAAGCCCTGCTCCTGTTAGTACTAGACCCATAATCTCTGTCCCCAAACCAACTTTATCTTGAAAACTAAACTTGCAAAGTGGTTTTGAAAGAATTTCTGACCATTCTGGAACATTCTGCTTTGGTTATACCTGAAGGCATTTGGGGAGTTAAGCATTTCCCTTTATCCAGGCAGTTGTTGGTGCCTCCCAGCAGCTGGGGCCTGGGCTGACCTTCTGTGGGGCAAGTGGTCCCAGTGGCAGCCGCTGCGGGGGGCTCTCCCTTTCCCCAGAAGCGGATGGGAAGAGGTGTTGGAAAGGCAGAGCAGAGCTCAGGCCTTGTAGAGGGAAGGAAAGGAAGTGCTGCCGCTGGGGGTGGGACGGGTCTGCAGGGGGGCAGCCTTTTTGCCTGATCTCCAGAGGCATGCATGCAAAGATGTAGAAAAACAAGTTCCCCCCCCAAAAGGATAGCTTCCCCTAGGCCACTGGCTCTTAATTTGTATTTTCGCTCTGATTAGGCGTACAAACTTTACAGGCCCAAGTTCTGTTTCTGCTGGGCAAATAGCCAGCAAGCACAGGATTGCAATAGCCTGGGACAAAAAAAGATTAGCAGCACTTCTGATCACGCTAGCAAATTCCCTCAACAGCTCTTGGATGGACTGTCCTCCTCCTGCACAGCTCTTCTACTGCTCTTATCTACTTTGTTCCCATGAAGTGGCTCTCAGTTTATGCCTCCTCCTGTCTGCAGCCTTGGCTTTGCTGTTGGTTTACAGTCTCATCTACTATAAATTTTGTATTTATTAAATGTTTCACATACAAATATGTGCTAAAAGAAGGGCTGGGAGAGAGCACTATCCATAGACTGCTAGGGAAAATGAACCTTAACAGCAGCAGGAAAAGCTTAACAGCCTCCCAAGTGAAGGCACTAGTTATAAGAAGGTCCTTGTCCTAACAAAGCTTTGAAGGCTTTTCATGTTCTTCACTTCATCCTCCATGCCTCTGTCTTGCTTTGCGATCCGGATAATTCTTTATCATGGACAACAGCTATATTTTCTCAGAAACATTTTATGATGGCTGCCTCTTCTAGAAATAGCATGTTTCTGCAAGGGGTCTTGCATAAATAAGGGTGGGTTTTTTCCTTGCCAGCGAAATGCTGATTTACTGATGCTGAAGGCATCATGCCTGAAAACAGCTTATTTCAGTAATATTTCACAGTGGCAGGTACACAAGTAAAAGGGAATCATCACATTAGATATTAGCAGTAGGTATTTTATTGCTTATGCCTCCTGTAAAATCAGACTTATGTTTTGCTCAGCATAGAAGAGGTAGCTCCTTGCAGAGAGCCTATTGATTAATGGTCTGCTAGCCTGCCATTTACAAGTGGTGACTCTGCTGCAGCTATATTGGCTGGATCTGCTTTTGGGAGATTATTAAAAAGAAAATAAAATATTACTGGAGACATTACCGAAGCAATGGCATTTTCCACACACTCTTTTTCAAAGCTGTGATAATTAATTGATTCCTCATTATTAGATTATTATGAAAGATGGACTAGAGTATGAGTTGCAACTAAACCTACAGTATCATCAACGAACGCACTAATTCAATGGTTCATAAACCAGCTGTTCAATTATCTTAACATGACAGATAATAAATATATAGTGTGGCTCATTCCTATAGAAGGTGATCACATAAACAAGCTTTCTTGGAACAGAGGAGTGGGTTTTTTGGTTATTCTTTTTAGAAGTTATCCCTTCTGCATTCTTTTGTGCAAGTTGCTGGATATAATACTATGAGCTTAAATGGGAGATATGTTCTCAGGGTGTACTCAAAAATAAGTTATTTGTATTCAAACTGCTGTTTTGTAAGTTCACGTCAAAACTTTATATCTGATTTACCTGTATAAGTCTCTGAAAAGCAGAATTACAAGAGTCAGGAAAGGCATCTTTAAAGGGCTTCCTATGGTGACTGTTGCTAAGGAAACCTTCATATTGCACCAGGTTTTGAAATGCTGGTAGGATCTGAAACACACAGCTGAATCTCATACATTCAGACCAAAATTAAGGGTGACAGGTAAGGGGGTATAAATCATAATGCGTCCCAGTTATGGAGAAATAACAGAGTTGAATGCAAAAAAAATACACACGCATTCATGATTGGAGATACTACATGCTTTATGCTCCTGAGATTTTTAGTTTCTGAGCAGAGAAAAGCTGTCTGAGTTTACTAGATGATATATCGACCTAGACATGAGTGACTAGCTAGGGGTCATATCAACATCTGGGTACAAAGGGAGTTTAAGTGCAGATTAGTGAATGTTACTAATTAATGTTATAGTAGAGTTATGCAACAGAACTGAGGGAGCTTCCCAAAGTGGGGCAATTTGCACAGATGCTACTGGTGATGTAATGTGTTTTGGCCAAAGGCTGTCCATTTGATACTTGAATTGGTCTTTCTTTCCTCCTCCTTCCATTTGTCTGCTCATCTTAGATGCATATATTGTACAGGAACGGGTGTTATATAGTGGGCTATGTGTTACCCTCACTTTGCATGCAGCTGAAAAACGAAGGGCCTCAGCTCCTAGCGATGGCTCCTTCTTTCCCTGTCGGCAATGCCTTTTCCCGTGGGCTTTCCGTAGCCTCTTCAGACCTGTCTGATGGGCAGAGGCCAGGATACATCCAGGGCTGTGGTGTCACTGCTGGCCACCCAAATCCAGGATGACCTGGCTTGGGCCCTCCAAAGACATAGAAAATTTTTGAAACGGGGAATTGCAATTGAAATGCTATTGCTGCTGTCATCTTGCACCCCTCCTCTGCAGAGCCTGAGCACAAGCAAGTCAAAATAGGTCCAGAAAGACAAAGGGCTTTGGCAGCTGCCTAGAAAGAGCAAGGCTGTTTAATTATGTAAAGCACTCACACTTGTCTGAGAGCGCATTTACAAGAAATCATTTTAAAACTGGCTTTAGCGGCCTAACAAGGAATAAAACTACCTGCATATCCTCTCCACATGTAAACTCTATGTAAAAGTTTGCACTGAGCTGGGAAATAAAAATTCTGCTGATTGGAGAGGGAACAGTTGCATCTGATTGAAAAGTGGCTGTCAGAGGGAATATCTTCAAGTGTTGTGCGTACTTCTAAATAAGGCATAATCCATGGAACTGGGATGAGTACCGTTTCCAGAGTGTGTGTAGACCAGGTTTATTGATCATTGGGAAGTTTCACTGTCCTGAAGATAGAAATAAAATGTCTTCAACAAGGGATGACATTTCAAATTCTTCAAAAAATGCTTTTTGCCCATTGCATCTCCCTGAAATATCCGAACTGTTGCCTTAGAGATAGCGTTGTGTCAGTGTGCAAAATGTGCCACTAGAGCCTATTAATTTGAGTCTTCAGTTGCTGAGAACATGTTGCTGCTCACAATGATAAATGGTCATAAAAGCTATCTTCGAACATCATAACTAATTGTATATGGTTTTATCTTTCCCATTTCATTTCTTTTTTTAATGTCACTTCACATAAACAAGCATCAAAATAAAATTCATGACAGCTGAGAAGTGTGGCAAGTTCTCAAATCTATTCACTCTACACAAATGTTGAAATGCATGTAATATATAAATTTCAGGGACTTGCTAAATGATTACTGCTGCTTTGTAGGATGTAGCAACAGATTTTGGGTTCTGTGCAGGGAAAGTTTGTTTATCTTAGATGTATAACTAGCCATTTATATGTGTAAGTAGTTGACTTTGTACTCATGCAAATCAGGTATAAAATCAGAGTGTTTTCCATGCATATCATGACTTCTCACTTATAAAGCTTGGGATTTTGCCTTTTTGCAGAAGCATAGATCATATTTTCTTTCATACCAGTGTAATCCAACTAATATTTTTACTACTTCTAGGAACAGTATATTTTTTTGTTTGTTGCCAGCATCCCTCTGCAATGGTATTTCTCTCCTTGAGAAAAGCTAAAAATAAGCTGCAAGACTGATCTGCTGACTGTGAAAAAATTGTTGCCCAGGCAACCTGATCTTTTTCATAACTTTGTGTCTTCGGCTGTCTGATGGTTCCAATGGGTAAAACTGTAACATCTTCAACATCTCCATCCTACAGGAACTTCCCTCATTGTGAACAAGTTTTCATTCAGAATTATGATGAAAATTAACCTGCTTTCCTTTGAGGAAAAAATGGTCAAATTTTGTTTTGAGGGTGAAAAAGCAAAATGTTGGTGATTGTTTCTGAAACAAAATGGAAGTGATCTTTAACTGGATGGGGGAGTGACAGAAAAAAACCTCTGCAAGGGAGAATCCTGAAACATTTGGAGCCATGAGGCTGAATTCTGCAAGATCTGCCTCCACCTCAGAGCAGCCCAAGCAGTTTGCACCAGGGATGCTGATTTTGGTGGCAAACTGGTAGTGATTTTGCAGATAATCTCTTACAGGAGCCTCCCTTTGTTTTCCCTAAAACTTCCTTGCAATAACACTTCTCAGAAAACTCCAGTTAGATCTCCTCTCACTCCAAAACTTGGGCAGAAAGCGAGCTTAAGAAGCATTGCAGATTAAATTGTGATTTCCCAAGCACTGTGGACTTATGCCATGAGAATCAGCCACAGGCTCTTAGACTAGATGTCACCGTCAATGAGAAAATGCCCATTGACTTCATGAGAACTAGATGGGCTGAAATGCACCAGTTTCAGCCAGTGCATAGAGCTACACTTTTAGTAAGGGGAAATACTCGCAGTTGAAATGTCAAGAATCCTGCCCTCTCTTTTTTTTTCCTTTTTTTTTCCCCCCTGGAAGTAGATTAAAGAAACAAGATCAATACAGATTGTAACATGTCCTGAGAACTTACTAGCTAGTTATTCACCTTATTAACAGCAAGAATGAAATAAAGCTTAATTTAATTCTGCATAGTTTATTCAAAGTGAATAAATGAGCAGGCAAAGATTGCTGTGTTTATACATATTTCATAGAGGCTTTTGATAAAAAGCAGAACTAACCATTTAAGTTTAATTGCATCCAAATAGAGAAGTATTTCCCACGGCTACTGAATAATACAACATTGTTTTTGTTCTCCTGTGTTCAAAAACAAAAGCATTTCATAGTAGCTTGGGAGGTAAGATGTAAAAGCCTTTATTTATATGTACTGGGGAGGGGGGCGGAAGGAAAGTGATTACGATATGCCATTTCAGGAAAGACTTGCTAAACCTCAGAGATACTTGGAGATAAATGTGGCTTGAAATGAGAACATCAGATAAAGGGGCTTTAAAGAGTTAATATTCCTGCCTGTACAGTAACTGTATTAAGATTTGTGCAACCAGAGGCAGTTATGACTTTTTATATTGATAGTTTGTACTGTGAAGGATGAAATTCCCCAAAGAATCACTCTATACAGAGTTAGTACAAGACTCTATGCTGTTAGGTCCTCCCGGGAGTTGCAATTGTTGCTAACAAGGCATCAAGAAGTGAAACACTGAAAATTGGGTTACACACACACTTTCTATCATACCAGGAAAACAAACAGGGTGTTAGAAATTTGTACCATTTTTACGAACCTCAGCATATCTCAGGAGATAGTGGTGAGCTTTCTTTTGTTGCTTACTTATGCCATTTGATATTCAAGGATCTGAATGCTGAAGCTGTTTTACAGGGGTTACTGGTAATAAGATAATTCGAGAGAAAGAATGTGGGAGAAAACTCTTGCCAATAAGCTTGCTTATGGAGACAGTTGTCTCTTTTGGCAAAAGAAAGTTTACATATTTTAAGGTGAACTGTTGAACCAGCAAAGCCTAGTTTGACAGGATGAGCAGCCTGTATGTGCTTCGTGTTTGCACCCGAGTGTCGCACTGTAGGAAATGCAGAGGGTGAGATAGTTATGGGACTGAGATTTCAGTCTGGAAGTAATTAGTCAGAGATAGAAGACTGGGGGCTCTGACTTGCGATCCCTCTTCCCTTTGCCTGTGTGCTGGGTCTCACTGCTCCAACTGCAGAGGTGGCAGAGGGAACCCTGTGTCCCCTGCCAGGCAATTCTGTCCAATGCCTCCTGTTGAATTAAAATATTGCTGCTTTTGGCCTATGCTGGCAATGGAAGTGTTGAGTGGGAAAAGCAGATGTGGTGCCAGTTTTCCCGCTACTGGAAAGCAAGCAGTTGTCTCTGGTGCCGATGCCCCATCCATCCATCGCTGCTGCCTTCGGGAGGGCTGGGAGCCAGCTCCTTAGATGTGAACATTCATGGTGGGTGTCACAGCCCAGCTGCTGAAGAAGGGCAGGCGAAGACAGTGCTAAAGCTGCTTGGACCTGGGGTTGCCTGGGTTTGCTGATGCAAAGCAGGTCTGATCCAGGAGCTGCGTAATCACATTGTCTTGGTGCAGTTGTAGCGACTGAGCCTTGCTGAGAGCCTGGGATTAACAGCCCAAGCCCAGCAAGGTGCCAAGGGGCTTACATCGCCTCTGGGTTGGAGCTGGCTCGTGCTCCGCCTGCAGAACGTGTAGACCAACCTATTTTTTCTTATGATTAGGGATTGTATACAATCCTGTTCATCAGTATCTCAGCATTGTACCTATTTTCCTTTAGTTTCCTTTTTAAAACCATGGTAGAGCATGTAATTGTTAAGCCCCCATTTTGCAAATGTTTTTCTGATCATTCACTTGAGTGAATCAAAGCCTGATAAAGTCATTGTTATTAACCATCCATTTGATTGTTCTGTTGGATGCCAACATAGTGTACATTGGCCTTGGGGACTGAACTAAACTGAAAAAAACCCAACCAAACCCCAAAAAACCAAACAAAACCAAAACCAAACAAACCCAAACCCACCAACCCAAAAAGCTTGTTTTCTGTGAGGAATAAATCTGATGCTTTGGGCTGATCCATTGAGATGACGGCAGGCTCTATTCACATATTCTATTGCCACAACAAGAAATAAATTATGATCTTACAGAAAGACTCTTAATTAAAAGGTGACAGAAAATTTTACTTGCAAAGGCCAAAGTGAGTCCTATGGCATAATAAAGCACACACTACTAAAATTTAACAGATTGTCTGTAACACTGAAATCTGTGTTTAAAAAGCTACTAGCAGTACAATTGTTTAATCAAAAGTATTTTTTAACACTGCATTCATTTGTGGAAATATTGATCAGCACATCAGTTCTTACCAAAAAGCAGAACAGAAATGTAGAGATAAACACTGTTAATGTTTCGTCTGTTGTGTTTTTTTTTTTTTTTTTTTTTTTTTTTTTTACAGACGCATGCAAAACGTGAGCTTAGCAGTAGGCTGTGGTGTGAATGCTGACATTGCTCACAGTCAGAGAAGCTTAGCCCCACTGAAATCAGTGCATTTAATTATAGGAGGTGACTTTGTTTCAATAACTTCTGTGATGGTGCTCTTTTTCTTTGCCTGGCAGTGTGTTTAAAGACAATTAAGGCTAAGTATGCTGTTACACTTGGATACCGAGGGAAAATACATCAGATCTGTCCTGACTTAGTAGAAAAGCAGTCCTTCACGTATCTAGCAGAAGGCTCAGGATACACTGCAGAGTATTTCTGTCCAGAAAACACTGGATATTTTACAGTAATGTGCAAAGACGTAGGAGGACTCTGCTTGGGAGAGCTATCCCCAGTGTACATAAATCCCATTTCAATCAGAATGGTTGGGTAAGTGTAGGGTTTGAGATTCAACGAGAAATACAGTCAGGAAAACATATGTGGCATCGAGGAGGTAGAGACAGACTTGCAAATGGCCACAGTTCTCAACTCAGTACATACTGCCTCTAGTAATAAATAACTAAAACTGTCTTTCTTGCCTTGCTTTGAGTCTGGCTAGTGTAAGATCAGGTCCTTAAATTCAGTGCATCACCCTACACACGCTAAGCCAAACTCTTAAAAACCCCCTGTGTGTTGATGGCTCCTGGGGATGGATTGCTGAGGCCATTTTGCCTTCAAAAGGCAAAAGTGGCTCTTGGACTAACCTGCATAATGGTACGCAGTGAGGTCAGTCCCTTTGGGTCAGTATAATTGCATGAATTCCAGTGGTTGCCCAGTTTACATTGGTTTTCATCTTTCTCTAGATCCAAGTCTTGAAATTCTAGTTACTAAAACAATTTTCTTAAAAACAGAGGTACCTTTCTTGGACAGAAGATAGAGCAGGGTCTAGGAAGCTGTCTAGCAGTTTAGAGATTGCCATAGGTCAGTCCACAGCCCAATTAAAGAGGGGACTTCAATCTGTTTTCAGTGTTTTTAATTCACTTCTGGTGTACTCTGAGTTGGTGATTGTTGGAAGAATACATTTGCCGCAGCTTCAACCTCCAGCTGTTTGAGGAGCTACCCCTATTTTTGGCAGGTGCAAATGGGTCTGAAGCCCCTGACTCAAATGGTTTTAAGCCATAGCTTAGAACTATCTTTTTTTTTTTCCACTGAGTAGCAATCCATTCCCATCTTGGAGAAAGGGATTTACTCATAGAAACTAGAAAGAATAATAAATAAGATCATTTAGAATAACAGCTCTGACCAGCCTCAAGGCACACTTTATGTCCACTGTGGTTGATAATTCTTTGCAGATTTCTAAATGACCCTAAAATGTAGACACTACCATTAAAAAATTACATAACCAAAGAATCACCACATACTTGGGAGACCACAGACAAACTGTGGTTGCGTTGCTCATCAGACTACTATCTGTCTTACTGAGTCTTCTTTCAGAGGTGATGTATAAGCTGCCTTCCAAGGACAGGGACAGAATAATAAAAGAAGGAACAGTGTTTTCCTTCCTTTGGACTCTCATCTGGTTTATGGGTAACATTGCCATGTCCAGGCTCAGGACTGAGTGCATGAATTTGATTTCTCATAGAAATCTTGATCCTTTTAAAGATTTCCTGATTGCACAGAAATATAGAAATTGTTTTAAGGAATGCATCATAAAACTCATAGATTTCTCTCTGTATGGAGTTAAGAATGCTTGTATTCATGTAATTAGCACCTGCCAGTCTTCCCAGTGTCTTACAAGCTTCAGAATGGGAATACAGGGACCCTAAACCATTTTTTCCAAGTGGCTATATTTTTAATTTAAACAACAGACCTAAAGACAATTTCAAGTAAATGAAAGCTTTATACAGAGAATTCTTAGCAGTATTTTGTTGTAGTTCTTCTGCTTGTATCTGCCTCTTCCCCATGATCCTACAGCATTCCCATTTGTTGCTCTGGACCAGTCTTTTTTCCCAGATCTTCAACATTTCCCAGGCAAAAGTCTTTTTTGTATGTTCCTTCAATCCAGCCAACACCAGTTCCAGCAGCTTTGAGAGGTATCAGAGGTACAGTTCAGAGTAGCTGGATCTGAAATATTTGCCAGGAGTATTCTTCAGGTGCTATGATCCATATCCTGACAAATTAGCATTGGATTAACTCCGTGTACTTGCATAGCAAACAGCTTACTGAGAAAAAATACTCTTTCCATAAATTACCACAGGTACATTTAAGCATTGTACTTGCTCTTGTGATTAACTGCTCGTGTCTCTCCATTTTGGACTGCACTGTGCTTTTTTTAATTCTTTCATCTCCTTTTCCACTGAAAATTAGAGTGCTTTGTGTTGTTTTCTTTTGTGTGCCAGCTGTAAGCTTTGGCCCAGGGCTCTGTGGCTGACAGGAGCCGGCACTCTGATGGGCTATCTAACCTCGCTGAACTGAAGATACTGTAATATTCCAGCTGAAGCAGGAGGAATTTCAGTAATGTAAGAAATGGCACTGCATGTATGAAAGCACAGCCTGGTATGAGCTACTGAACCCCTTGGGGACTCTTCAGAATAAACGTGCTGCTCTTTACAGCTGTACTTGCTGAAGCAGCCCAAAAGGATGCTGAAGGTACACGTAACAGCTAATAGGAGCTGAGAGAGCTGGATGTGCTCTCTTCGGGTTTATGAACACACCAAGAGTGTTTAGTTATATTTTCTGTTAATAGTTAGGATGTTCTTTGACTTCAGAGTATGAACCCCGTTAGATTCCCTTGGGAAAGAAATGGGTTCTCTCAGGCAACATAAAGCTTTTTCAGTGTGTGTTTAGTAAGGAGGCACCTTCCAGATCCTGAGGGTTGTTTAAGTGGACCCTCTATCAGTTATTCACAAGCACTTTCAGCTGTGGGTCCTTAAAACACTCCATGTAGCGACTCCACCAATGCTTCTCAGCATCATGCACGTTGTGGAGGATTTGGGCTTTTCATAGAAAGCTTTGGTAGGACAGATTGAAGATTCTGAATTTCAGATACCAATGTTCATATGCCAGTGTTCTGGTTCTGATTCAGATTGTTCTTCAAAGTTTTTTGATCTCATCTAAGTACAGAGCACAGTGGAAAGTCCAGCTTTTCCAGCAATGACCGAACTTGCTAGAGAAGATATAGTTTGTACAGGAGATGTTTAAAATCTGATGTTTGAGACTGTCTGATGTCAACTTTGGTACTCTGCTGTACCTGCAATGGTTACGACTTTCTCTTATAATTTGTTGTAAGTCCAGTGCATACACTTAGAAATATAAATGATCAAAATACTGTCCCCTATGCTGCTGGTTCTCTTTCAGTGAGATGTTCAGAGGATGAACACCTCAACAATGAACCAGGAGAGACAGATGTTGAGGGAGCTTCCAGCCTTGCAGAGTAACCAGAAGGAGCTTTCAGGCTGTGGGATGGAAGATCCTTATGGGTTAGGTCTGATGGCTCACTGAACGTGACAAAACAGCCCCAAACCTAAGTGGTTCTGGTTCCTGTATGTGTGAAGGGATGATGGCTACAGGCCGGCAAAGTGTAGGTCTTTAATTGACTTCAATGGGACTACTCGATTATTTGGAGTTAAATATGGGATTTACCAACTGCAGATATTATAGCACATGGTTTGAGCTTGCTCTGCTGTCAGGGGAGCTCAGTGGCTTTTTTTGCGCCCTGCCTACATGTCTTGTGTCTAACGGGAAACACTCGCTGCAGTTGCAGCGGTTGTGCTGATCTCTGTGTGTCTCTCCAACTCTGTCTTTTTCTGCATGTACAAGTAGAAAACAAGATGAAACCAGTAAAGTCATTTTCATGTGTGACCTAATACAGTTTCCATAGAGGTACTAATGCTCTTTCCTCCCTCACACCATAGGAGTTCCTAATGAGACATTAATGAGACATTAATTGCTTATGCAAATTTAGAGTAGTAGACAATGAGAGTTGTAGTACCAAGAGTTTAAGGACCATATAACTACTCTGGATGTTCACATAATTCCCATTAACATTAATTGGAGTTGTATACAGATTGGAGCCTGGTATCTTCAAAAGTTATAAAATAAAGCATTGAATAGGAATAAGCAAACTTGTAACCATGTATCTTTCTTATAAGCACTTTGTTTTTCATACTGGTTGCTAGCAAGTCATCTAGTGTTAAATGCTCTAGATGGCATTGGAAAATAGTTTAAACTACAAGAGAATTATTTTCATTTAATATGTCAGGAATGTGAAACTTCATCCCATATGATTATAACTAAAATACAGGGGCCATGTATTTTAACCCCTTGGAAACTTCTGCGGAGTGTTTTAAAGTTTGCTGGCAAAGTGGATTCAAGAAAAGGTACCAAAGTTGCGTTTCTAACTCATGGAGATGTTGAAAGGAATTAATTCAGTGACTGTAGTCAGGGTCTGCTGATGAGGAACTGAGAAGAGTGACTAAAACTCTTTGACAAACCAGCTATTTGACACATATGCTGGTAGCTCCGAGGCCATCTCGGTTGTCTGCCTTAATAATATCTCTGCTCTCATTTCCGTCTCTCCCCTCTCTTGCTGCTCCCATGTCACTTTATTTAACGCATTTCTTGCAGCCCACTTCCCATGCAGCTCAGTGCATCTTTGTCTGTAACAGCAATAATGCCTCTGCTTGGAGCTTGTTTTTGCCATGACAGATTGATTGACAATCCATGTTCATTCCCTGCTGAGAAGCCTCATTTGGCCTCTTTAATGCCAGATCTTTTTAGGGTGAGCACTGGGAGTCCTTTGCCCTGCTCCACTGAGTACTAACTCAGTGTATATATCCCCATTCTGTGGAAACACTAGAGTCCATGAATTCAGCGAGCAAGGCACAAGCTCTCATGTATTTATGAATTCTCATGTGTTGTTATAAGCCTCTGGCCACCTGGGAGACTTTGGAGTTGTCACAGGATCATTATAATGGTGGAAATCCAAACTTCAGGTTGTGACAACGTGCTGCTCCCCGCTGCTTGTTATCAGCACGAGGTGATTGGCACCTCGTGCTCACTCACCTACAGACAGGGTGCTTGCAAACCTCACCAGTCCCTATTGCCTGTAACAGACAGTCCATTCCACTTTAAATCATTTTGTCTGATTTCTAGCTCCTAGTTAGGCCCTGCAATACTGTAATTCCAGGAGCAGATGTGTCACTGGGGACCTGAGATGTTCGTGAGGTCAATTAAAATGACCTGCAACACTAGGGGAGTTAAATAGAAGGTTCAGCAAATACATAAGATACTAAACTATAATAAAAAAATGTCTTAAAATAATGTTATGTATCAGTTAAAAATACTTGAGCAGGCTAAATTCTGAGTGAAGGAGAGCTTGGCAGCACAATCAAAACATCTCACCTATAGTGGTACTTTCGTTTAGAACAGCAAAATAGGGGATCTGCCTCCTGTTTCAATGCAGTTGAGAGTTCTTAGAGCAGAAAGATATTGCCATTAACTGTTATTTTCTTAATAATAGTACCTCATTGTTAAGCAAAATGCTTACCCCAGTTGCATTCAAACCACTAGAAATCCAAAGTTAAGGCAGCATAAAATGGGTTCTCATTGCATTCAGATGGTAATGTATGGCGATTCTTCTTTTTGCAATCTTAGCATGCACTTTGTTAAATGACGTGAAATAGAAGGGGAGGGGGGAAGGATATCTGAGGGAGTACAGTACCCTCCATGGCACTACATGATACCACGTTTTGGGTAGTATCAAACAAAGGAAGGGTGAGAAGCTGTCATGTGACAAATGAGCTCTTCTGTGGCATTAAGGCAGAGAAGAGTACTTTATTAACAACTATACATGTCATACATGTCATTCTATTAATAATAGCAATTTTAGTGATTTTTTTTTTTCAGTATAGAACACTGTAAACAGTAACTGATGAAGCTGTAAGTGTTTGGACTGATGTGCAAGCGGGAAGACTTGCTCTGAGATCTTTGGACAGTCTGTAGGTTTGTTTTTTTTTCTCTTATCCACTAACAGAAAACAAGGGGGAAGTGAAAATGACCTATTTACCTGACCTGTATTTGGTAGCCCTAAAATACTTTTGATCTCCAAAACATGAGACACTTTCAGGTTCTGTGTTTTCTTAGTTTTAAGTGAGAAAAGATGGTAGAACAGGGAAACAAGGAAATGTTTATATTCCTAAGCACAATAAAGCAATCCTTTCTCTTGGTAAACAGCTTAGATATCTTTCAGTTACATGGAATGGTGTGGAAAAAAAAAAAAAAATGGAGGGGGAAAAAAAAATAAAGAAGAAAGTTTAGCATTTACCCAGAGGATAACATTGCAGCAACTTGGGTAATGATAAAGGAGCCCTACAAGGTGCTGGCTCCAGAGGAGTCGCACAGTAGAGTTCTATTAAAAAGAAGAGAAAAATGAGGAGTTTGTCCTGGATCTATGAAAACTCATTCATCAGGGAGGGGATTAAGCCAAACAGCTCACGAACATCATGCAAGTCCTTAGAACATGCTGTAAACACCAACAGTAAGTCATTTCAAAGACTTCATCTGTTCAGTCCTAGGGTTACCTTGATGCCACACAAGCCGGATGCCTCCCTGCTGTTTAATCACCGAAATTTTACATCAGAAATGACAACTCCAGGCAGGGAGGAGATAAGAAATGAGATTCATTTCAAAGAAGAGGATCAGTGTTTTAACTTCCCTCTTGCTCTGATGCTGCAGATCCCTCAGTTGGCATCCGACCTTTGAACCCAGGCAGGCGAAGAACTGTGGTAGAAAAACAGTCATGAAGTAATTGAGTGCCAGCTTCTGCCTTTCTCCTTCCTATACCCAAAGAGTCCCTCTTATGCTCCCCAGAATTTGTAATGCCTTTATAAGGTGGGTTTCCTTGCTACAGGCCATCATTTGCAGGTTCCACTGGGGCACTTGGGTGACCTGGATGTTGATGCAATTGGTTTTTTTGTGAATGCTTAAATTCTACTCTCCCCTTTTCCAGGTTTCAACCTGGGGGAAATAATCCCACATGCACAGGCTTTTCCTAATTCAGTGAGACTTAGAGGGCTCTGTGCTGACATCCTATATGTCTTACCTGCCTGTTCCCATCTCATAAAAACATTTTATCTGTGACAGCGTTTCACCACGGTAGTTCCCTTTAAGTTCCCATGTTTTTAATATTTAAGAATGAGAGGGAAAAGAAATTATATATTTTTTAATAGAATAAGTGTAGAAAATGTCTAAAATGTGATCAATATCGAGAACAGTAATTAAAACATTCATGAGAAGTCACCATGCTTTGATGTTATTCACAGCTTTAAAGGTCAGACTGCAACAAATATATAGGATGAGTACTAAAATAAAAGATACTTTTAATAGCACTAGTGAGAATTCAATGTGCAGCTATTATCGATCACTAGTGTTATTATTATTAGTTCCCTGAAAAAGAACACTATAACCACTTAGTCTGTAGTAAAAAAAGAGAGATCCAGTACAGAGAGGAGAAGGCACATCTGTGATTTAGTTTAACTGGTCTTCTGCTCTGCATCCCAAAGTGCACAAATCCACACCCTACTTTCAAAGAAACAAGACTTTTATTAGTACACAAACTAACATTTTCCATCTTTTTCACTCCTTGCTCTTCTTTTTTTTCTCCTGTTTCCCTGCATAGCTGCATAAGGCACTGCAGTGTATGATCAGAATCTTATGTTCATAGACAAACTGTAGAGCTCTCCCATGCCAGAGGAGCAGTGGAAGGTGTTATATCTCATGAAATTTTACGAAGAGTGATGGGGTTTGAGGAAGAGCACAGGCTGAGAGTGAGAGAGCCTGACACACCTTCAGAAAAAACCTCACAGCGTAGACATGTGCTTTTCCCATCCTGGCAAGAGGAGCCTCTTCCTCTCCTTTTTGTCCTGCCAAAGTGTGCCACATATGTCCCTCAGTAAAACCTTTTTCCTTTCATTAGGCTCAGGCATCGGTCTCCCCCAAATTCAGACGTGTTCCTAGCTGGCACTGACTCTGTCCAAAGCGCATCCCTCCTGTCAGTGAAAAAGGCTCTCAGCAGCTCTGCTGGGTTGTGCGGTTTGCAGTGCTCTGTGTTACGGTATCACTGAGAGCCACCTGCGAGTGAACTGCAATTTCTCCGTCCTGCAGCCTCCTGTCTCGGCTTTATACCTCTTGCAAGACTCAGGAAATTGATTTAATTTACTTTTTGGGCAGATAAGTATTCCATTAGTACTTACCCTGACCTTTGCACACAGCGAGGTATTTGCTTTTCCTAATTCTAGCATCATTAGCGGTGCATAAGTTTTGAAATCTTTTTACACCAAAAAGCAGTAATGGTTATCTGCTATACTTGCTTAATGAGTCATAAAATGAAATGGCAGGTGATTTGTTCTGCATACAATTAATCCAATAGTTAAGTAATGGCCAAGATTGCTGAAAAGGGACAATAAATCTGGTAACCTAGACAACATCTCAAAGTATTGGCTTTACTAATCACAATCAATTAGACTTCCCCCCCAAGTTGTTGTTGTTTTTTTTTTTTTTTTTTTAAAAAAAAAGGGCAGGGAAAAGTTTTAGTGCTTTTTTTTTTTAGTGAAGTTTCAATAGCAATTAGGTCTGTATCTGTCATTCTGAGGAATGCTGACCACATTGATCTGTGTTTATTTTAATCATGTTAAAAGGGTTAAGCCAAAGACTAAAAGAGCATACAGTGGAGTGCTGAATGCAGCAGTGTTTTTATCCCACTAATGAAAAGAAATTGTTGAACAAGATTGGGTGCAAGTAAGCACTCAAGTCTGTCTCCATGACTTGTGTGTAACAGGGGTTCATGCAGATGGTTAAGATGAAGCGAAGTGAGGAAAAACTAAATTAATCAGCTTGGCAAACTATTATTAGTAATAAGCAGTAGTATTCCTTAATATTAACTATCCCATACTTTTTAAGAGCTTCACTTATGGGACAGAATCCGATCATTAAATGCATTGTAGAATTGCAGTTATTGAACCTAACAGGTTCCTGCCTGTTAAGGAAGAAAAACCTTTAACGTCTTGAGCACACGTCCAAACTTCACAGTAGCTGTTTCTGTAGCCAACACGTCGATGAGCAGGATGTTGATGCAATTTGCTTGCGTTGAGCTGGCTCACAGTGATCTAGTGCTCCTTGTAGTGGGTTTCCAGATGCTAACCTGAATGCTTAAATCCAAAAAGGGTATTTCAGCAGTCCAATAATACTATAACCAAGGCTACAGTAGAAATAAATCAATTTACTCATATGGAAATTTAAGTACACCATGTTCTTGGCTGAGATGAAAACTTGTGTCCTCCCCACCTGCCCCAGTCCCATAAGTTGCCTCTCCAAAATTGTCATTAAAATGTGCACATTTGCAAGGCTGGTGTAAATTTGTTAAGCATATGAATACATAAATAAACAAACAGCTGGATGCAGACAAAAATGGTTTCCTCTTGTCTGGTGATACTTTATTGCTGCCTTTATTTTAACTGATTGAATTTAACAAATCTGTTGTAAACCACATATAAATGACAATTTGATTCAGACTTTAATTGTGTAAGTTTCACTAGCTGTGTAAATATTTTAAGGTTTAAAAATTACATTTTTCATATCTGTGTGTCAGAAGAATTAGATTCAAGTATTGCTCAATATTGCGACAATGCAGGATATATAAAGAAAAACTAATAGACAACACTTCTCCAGAGAAGAGCAGTTGCTGTGAAGGCAGTTGGTTATTTCTGAGAAATGATTTTTAATAAATAAACTCTAGAAAATATTGCTGTGCCTTTCAACATTGCTCCTCCCTCATGCTGAATGTGATTTTACTATCATAAAATTTGTATGTGTTCCTCTGTCTCTAATCCTGCATCCTGATTTTCTTAAAGGCCTCTATCATATTGGCCTCTTCATTCAGCCTGTGCTAGTCAGCCTCTCTCTCAGCAGCTCTCAGACCTTGTTCCCGAGCCACATGCAAAGCCCTAAATACAATATTTCCTCTATTTCTGCCTATTTCACTCTCGGCTTTCCAGCCCACAAGTGACTTCTGCTCATTCTTTGCCCTGACAGCCAGGGAGGCAGCTGGGTGTACAGGGTACAAAATGCACTGGTTTGAACCAAACCAAGCCGACCTCAGCTCTGCCCTGCCCTGTGTCTTTGTAATTAAATGTGAAATCAAGGAAAGCAGTGTTTTGCAGGGAGTTGTTACTTCATCACATCTTTGGGGTACATAGGCACTGGCTGGTTTCTTCTCCTCTTGGGCTTTCCTAAGGTGTTGGACTAGCTCTCAAAGAACCAATTTTATGTGTGACTTTGGGCAAACCACTTAATTTTTTTCAGTAATTAATTTCTGTATCTGCACAATGTGCTATATTATATTATCTGTTTCAGCCATGATACCCCATAAAGAATTGTTTTTCACCATGTGTATTTTAGATCACTGTTGACTTCATTGAATGATCTAAGGCCATACTTTCATTTTATGAAGATTTTGGCATCAGTGTAGGTTAAGGAACTGTTATACAATATACCCCACAGATAATCATAGAATCATTAAGGTTGGAAGGGACCTTTTTAAGATCATCAAGTCCAACTGTCAACCAAACACTACCACCATGGCTACTAGACCATAATATTGTGAACATACTCAAGGACAGGGTGAAAAGATTTGGAACTCTGAGACAGAGCTATCAATCTACAGTTTAATATTTAGTTGATAAAATTTACTAAAAGAATAGTTGATTCCTATAAATTAATATTAGAATAACATTGCAGTATTTTTTCCCCAGGAACAACAAGCAAGAATAATTGCTTTTATGGTTTTCATCGACTCCATTAATACTTTTTTTATCTTTTGCATTCATGCATTTTTTTTCAAATTGAAAATTTTTAACTGCAGCAAATGCTGTATTTATAAGATGGGGGGATGTTCAACTTTGATAATGAACCAGCCTTTTAAAACCATCCAAATGTGTGACCAAGATGGGAGCAAAGAAGCTCACAATTTGCCAATGAAAGCTGCAGATACATGTCTTCATCTGAGGAATGGCTTGATTGTGGCCTGGTTTTGCACAAAGATATTTAAGCTGCATTTGAAACAGAATGCAAGGTCATGTGGAATTGAAACCCCTCTTATTTCATTTATTCTTTTTGTTTTTGTGTAGCAGTTTAAAGATCCAGTAAAGCTTTCACAATATTGTATCAGGTAACCAAGAGCCAGAGTTGTTCCCATGCACTCTTTTCTACTGTCAGATGCAAAAGCTTTAAAAGTTAATGTCCACTGAAATTGTTCTGGTTTTACTACCACCTAAATCTAATTCTTTCTGATTTATACCCCTGTTAACCAGGTCAAGACTGATGAGAAACAAGACCAATATATTAAGTTCTTATAGAACAGTTTGTGGACATAAACATTTAAAACCACGTGTTCCAGTGCACCTTATCACCAGGCAGATGTTGCTTATGTAAAACAAAACAAAAAAAAAGGGGGACACACACACAAATGTTCATACTAACTATAAATGATACTGGATGTGCTTTCAGGGGAGATCAACCAAGAGGTGCTGGGTTTTGGATGCAGGTTACTTTGTGTACTTTTATTTTAAGAAAAGACTTATGCACAGCTGTCAATTTAAAAATCTTATTTATGTCTGGGTTATGTCAAGGCCCATTCTGTAGACAGCATCCCCTGACATTGTTGGACAGTTGGATGGATGCATCTCTGAGACTTTCATCTTTCACACTCTACACATGCTTTCAAGGCACCAGCATTTTCTGCTGCATGTCATATTTTAGAAATGCATATTCTCCAGGAGTCCTGTGAATGTATTTCAATTAGAATCTGGGTAACTAACTCTTAAAGTTACTAGGATCTGATTCTACCTCTGGTGTTTTGAACTTGTCTCTCCTTCCTACTTCTTTTCCACTGGCTCAAGGATTATAAAGTTCATCAGCAGTTTATATGATGGATTTTAAGATTTCTATTTTACTTTTTTTTTTTTCCATTTGAACAACTGTTGTTTGGAATAGGCAGAAATTTTGTATTTAGACATCGTAAGGGCAGATACTGGCAGGAGCAGAAAGCAGATGATTGTTCTTCAGAGGATATGGATCACTGAACTCTGAGCGATATTTGGTGTAGGGCTTGGTTTCACATCTTCAGGGTGTGAAGTCTGCAACTCATATTGCAAATATATAAGGCTCATACAAAGTCTGGTGCAAACCTTGGGATATGATATCTGCACATCTTGTTTCAGGGCTGAGGTGAGAGGCTGGAAATGCAGAGGACCTGGTGGGATTAAGTAGAGGCCTGGAGTTGCCTCTCTTAGTTAGCCGACTGCTGGGCTGCGTTCAACGTGAGGTTGGTGTATCCATCACCTGCAGCTGAAGTGTGGCGTGTTGTTGGGTAGAATAATGCCTGCAGGACTAGGGTGAAGGCTGACAGCAGCATGGGAAAACAGCACAGACTTTGTTTTTTTGGAAGACGTGGATTGCTGTGGTATGATTAACATTTTCCCACTCTAATGTATGTAAAGGAATTGCCAAAGAGGAAGATCCATGAGTTACTGGCTCCTGTTCAGATGTGGCTTTTCAAGTACTGTTGCCTTTATATTAAGCCTCTGTGTTTTCCAGAACTACAAGTTGCTTCATGTCATGCCTCCCTTGCTTCTGAGCGAAACCATTTTCTGCAGCGGCTCCGCCTCTGCTCCTGCCCGCGTTAGCTCTGCCCTTGCTGCCCTGCGCTGGCTGTACCCCTGCCCCGGGCAGCGGGAGCCCCCCGTGCAATTGCAATTGCATGCTTGCCACATGCAAGTGGCAAAAAGAAGAGACAATCTGCAGACCTGTCTGTTGTCTTTAATAGAAATAATCTATAAGATGTGATCATATATACCAAGGATTTTGTGTTTCTGCTGACTTTTGCTTTTTCAGGATTAACTCCCCATTCCCCCAATAAGGAGTTCATAACATAACTGTATAAACAAATGTTTAAATATTCCTCTTATGTCTTTAATTACATGTTTGCCTTGAATCACAAAGGCAGTCTCATGGATTAGACTATCCCTGTCCTATTGACCTGGTCTGTTGGCTTTAAGTGCTTCTGAACTTCTCCTGCTGGATTTATTCAGGCAGTTCCTAGAGGAATTATTTTGCAATCTGAATTTGCATAATGGATGCGAAACATTGCACATCCCCTGTAAAGGAAAGATCAAGAAATTTGTCACAAGCCCAGCTATTGCACATTTTAAAAGGTTAGAAAGCTGCTAGGTATGTGATAATGCTAGAAAAAGCACTGGCTTCACTGCAGCATGAGGGAAATTCTGCCCTGGGGGAATTTTATAGAGTTCCCAAAGCTATGTGGTGACTTTCCAGCAAAGATTATTGTGAAACATTTGTGTTGGGATCAAGTTGTATTTTTTCAGCTGGGAATCTATCTTGTAATGTTGAACTGCAACCAGCAGTCAACACTGACACTCAATACAGCTATTTTATGAGTCTATCACGAGACACAAGCAATCTGTATACTTTACTTTGTTTCTCTTAAAAGCTCATTTCCTTTGCTTTTGCTTAAGCAGACTGTTCTACAACCCACTGAAAAACTTGGGACAGGGAGCTCTAAATTGCTTGGATGGGTTCTGGTTGGGGGCTTCCCTCCAGGGCCAGAGGTCTCCTCTGGATCTGCATGGTGAGTAGGGACCTCACCACAGCTGGAATGCAGAAGCAGGGACCACTGTGATGTTTTTAAAAGCACTCTCTTGTGGGACAGCTAAGGAGAGAAGTGCTTTTTACGACTCTGAGATTCCTGGTTAGGGAATGGGGATGATTCTCACATGTAGATACAGGAAAGAAACTTCAGCCTAGTGAAGTGTAGTGGAGCTTTGACTTGAGCATTGGTCTGAGAGGGGCTGAACATCGGAGAGGCTGAACATCAGGTGGCCACTTCATCGAGACAGAGTGAATAACAGAGGGATGTTTCTTTCTGGTGATTCTTTCAGCGAGAAAGCTGAGAAAGACAGCATGTTGGCAGCCACTATTGAAAAGCAACCAAAAATATGTGTGAAGAGATTATTTTCATTGCTCAGATGGCAGTAGAGCCTCAGGATGAGTCAGATAGAAACGTTCAAAGGCAAGCACAGCTCCTTCAGACCCCAGCCAGTGAGGTTCTAGCATTCACAGTACAGGTGAGTCTCAATTGCAAGGTGATCCTGTTGTAAGATAACCATATAAAGGTATGATTTCAGCTTTTTAGTGTTTGTGTTTTGTTTTGGTTTGTTTTTTTTCTCAGCTTTGCTGCTAGAGGTCCATGTTGGAGCAACTCAGAGAAATTACAGGGCTGCAGAAAGCACTCCCTATAGAAGTTATCTTTTTTTAAATGAAGTTTCTGCATCTGCGCTTAACTGCAGTGCCTGTGCTGTATTGCTTCCATGTCCACTTCAGCTACATTCTTTGAACTGTGCAATTTTCAAATTCTTCCCTGCATAACAATGGGGATGACGTGGGACAGAGTTCATGCTGTACACTGATGGCAGTAGACAAGTGAAATTGTAGCTTTCATTGTTTGTGCTCCTGACAGCATTTGTAAGGTCCCTTTTTAGGAGAACAGAAGCACCGACACTGTTGCAGATAAATATGTCTCTCTAAAAGAGGTGCTGGTAATGTGTTGAAAATTTAACTTTGCATTCTTCCAAGCTCCTCCTGTTTAAAGAGCTACACGTTTTCATTTTCTTTGCTGTCTGTTCCTTCCAAGCATTTTCAGTTAAGCAACTTGAATAGTCAAAGATTTGGATGAGCAAAAAAGAAACTTGTTTCTTTTCATGTGAAAATGAAAGGGGAAGTTAAAACATACTTTCCATGCTGCTAGTACATATTTCACTAAAACACCAATGGTATATATGCCTGATTACTTTCCCATGGAATAATTTTCATGAAATTGTTGATATTAAAATTCGATACACTGTTTTGACTAAGCATTACTGGGGATAGCACAATCTCTCATTATTCCCTTTTCAGCATAGACATAGCTCATAGTATGGATATGCATATTTCAATGCAGCAATGAAATTATAAAATGGAACTATTTTTCCGCTATCACAGAATTTAGCAGGCCCAGTGAATTATACCTCAAAGTCACTTTGTTTTCTATTTTTTAAAGGCCTTTCCTGTGCCAACTTGTATCTTTTATGTCAAATATGAGACATAGGGAAGCACTCCCATGAAAAATTGTGTCCACTAGCCTAAAGCTTTGCTTTGCAAATTTAATCTTTAAAGCCACCTTAGCTATGGGGTAAACGCTCTGCATTGTATATACTACCTGGCAGTACAGCGGGCATGAAGCAAGGGGAAGCTGCAGCAGGTAAATACAGAACAGCAGCGCTTCACCTCCCTGTAGCCCCTCAGCTGCAGCAGGTAAATACAGAACAGCAGCGCTTCACCTCCCTGTAGCCCCTCCGCAGTCGTCTGGGAGCCCCTGGGCTGCCCTAACCTGCAGCAGGGGATCTGCAGGGGCAAGGCCTGTCTGACAGCGCTCTTGCTTTCTGCTGGTCTGCTTCCTTCTGTGGGCTTGGGAACTGCAATTTGGGAAGGACCTAAAATGAGACCTGCTCAACTGTGCTCATCACTTGCTGAGGAGAGGGCTGGAGGAGAGCAAAGTGCTGTTTGCTCCCCAGTACGGCCCATGTGTACAGTACATCCCCAGACAAGGCATGCTTTTTAGGCCGTTTCGGAATGTTAAGGGATGCTGACTGTAAGTGGGATGCAGAGAGCACCATGGGCCGCGTTCAGCCGGGCTGCAGCTAGTGCTTGTGCTCCCTCACACGTCTCTAGTGTTGGCACTTCACTTGGGATGCCAGAAACTCCCAGGGATTTTTACAAGGAATGAATTTGTGTTGCTGAAAACAAGAGGTTTTCTTTCTTTGGTGAAGATACCAAAAAGGGAAGAAAGAGGCAGATGCCCACAGTACTCCGCAGCTCGCTGGCCGGCCGGTGTCGATGCAGGCAGCGTGCAGGCTGTCCTACAGAGCAGCACTGCACCCAGAGGAAGCTGTGA
The DNA here is from genome assembly GCA_000699545.1 of Podiceps cristatus. Lineage (NCBI taxonomy): Eukaryota > Metazoa > Chordata > Aves > Podicipediformes > Podicipedidae > Podiceps > Podiceps cristatus. The sequence goes on along the minus strand of KL265805.1, from coordinate 3,617 downwards.
ATCTGTACGCAACTGGAAGCTGTAAACTTTCTCAGTGAACCTTCATTAAATACCTTTACCAAATAGCTTTGTGCTAAGCTGGGAAGGTTCACCATTGTTGATTACTACCAGAAGTCTCCATTTCCTATATACAAAATGGTCTCCAGCTATTTACTGCAACCCATATATGATGATTTAAAGTGTTGTGTTCTGTGGGAAGCTGTGCAGCCTTTAAAAATACCCTTGTTTATGGAGTATTGCAGTTCTGTCTGTCTTACGAGGCTCTGTATCGTCTTGTCAGTACAAAGTCTGAGGAAGTTCCATTCACTTTTTGTGTCCTTTCCTTGTGGCTTTGGGGATCTGCCAGCTGAGCAATGAAAATCTTTGTGGATTTAGAGACCAGAAGCCCCTCCACCCTCCAGATGGACTCCCAGCTGCCCAGCACCTTGGAAGGCTGGTCTGGCAGCTGGGAGTTGGGGTTTCTGTTATCATCCCAGACTTTCCTATCTGGAAATTGTGGGGCACGGCTATGCTCAACCTCTGCTGCATCGCTCTTGGAGGGTCCTGGAATGGGGGGGGGGCAGCATCTCAGCACTGCTGGAAGGATGCAGCCGAGGGAGAGCAATGCAGGGAAGCATCCAGCCCTCACTCTGTGTTCTGAGATATAAATCATTACAGAGGAAGACAGGTAGCAGAGCCGAATTTCTGATTTCAAGGATTTGGTCTGTCAGAGTAAATACCTAGCAATTCATAAAAATGCATTTTTGATGCTTTTCTTTCCAGGTCAAATGTTGCATAATATCACCATGTATTTGAAGTATCTGCTTCAAAAAGCTTAAATGTTGGTAGCACACAGTTTAAAAACAATTGAAAAAACCAAAAACCAAAAACCAAAACCAAAACCCAGCCATTTGTCCTGTGTCAATTGTATGGATTTTGCAAAGATTTGGGAAAATAAAATCTTTCCTAGTATAACAAAACGTAACGTTACTGCAGCAGATCTCCTGGATGATTACTGTGGCTTTTAGTGACAAGGGTTAACCAATTTAGTAAGCTGGGTCTGACAGAGCTTTGCAGAATAAATCTCAGTGCTTTAGGACTAAATGCTTCACTTGGATTCTGGGAACTCAAAAGATTGATTTTGTTTGCCTTTTGATTAAGAGAACAGGATTTGGACATGAAAATCCAATTAGATGATTGCTGGGGGTGGGAGGGAGGCAGAAGAGAGGGAAATGAATGGCATACAAATCTCCTACAAACAGACCTTATTCTGAAATCTGGACTACATCTCCACTGGCTTTCAATTAATTGTAAACCAGCTGTTCTCTCTGTGCACTGAAACACAAAACTACAAAGTTTTAGGATTGCCAGGTGATAATACTGAACACTCACAAAAAGAAAACCTGAAACCATTGAAAAAAAGGAAATAACAAGTCTTAAAAAGTGAGAGAAAGTAATATTTTGTTATCTCCAGTATTTCTTGCAGTTAAGTATCTTGAACAGTCCTACATGCTTTACTATCAATAAGCCTTGCAGCAAACCCCATCTGTCTGTCATTCATAGAATGAGATGTTACTGTTTTGCAGAACCATAAACCACATTGGGAGTTTATCCAAAAAACAGATGATAAAAGTCAAAGTATAATGATCCAAACGCTTTCTAAGTGAAAGACTATTTGAAGCAGCTGTTTTCCCTTATTATTAGAGATAATTATACTGTCACAACAGCAGAATATTAACTTTTCACATGTCTGGTTCACCTGTTTATAGAGTGCTATCCAACTGTAGACATGCCAGATGCAGCGTGCCAAGAGCGACGGTGAACAATAAGGCTCTGTACAAATCTGGAGATGGCTCTGTGCAGAGCAATCAACCATCTGATCCATCCGAGAGATAGCAAAGACTTGGGGGAAAGGTTTTAAAAGAGGAAAGAGCTTGCAATGGGCTCTTACGACTCTGTCCTTGCTTCAGAATTTCCTTCCAAGGCCCAACCGTCTTGTGCTCTCTTGGTGTGAAGTATGCAGGTGTTTTTTACTCCAGCTTTTTTTTTTTTTTTTTTTTGGTGTTTATCTCTGTGAATTCTTGTTCAGTGATCAAAACACTAACCTGTTTGAATGCTGCTAAGCTCTTCGGTCTAATGAGGGCTTTTGGCAATAAGTTCAATAGAGTTGCTGGTGTCTGCGTGGGGTAACTCGTAACAGCACTAGAATAATTGCTATCTCTATATCCATAACCTAGACTTAGGAGAAAACGGACAAGGCAATTCCATTTCTGTTGAGATCATTGTGACTGCATAAAAAAAAAAAAATAATAAAAAAAAATTACTAGTGGAATTTCAGGGATTATTTTACAACAATAGATAAAAAAGCAGCTGAAATACAGTTTTAGTAGATGAAAGACAAACGCATATGTGAAGGAACCATTTCAATTTTTCATCTCTCTAGTTAGGATATAAATCAGGTAGAATTTTTCACGAGTCAGATCTGAGCATTGCTGTGCATTGCTGAATTAAAAGCTACCAAGTTTTACACTAACTTCCTTTTGAAACAAATTTTAGGAAAATAGCTGCTTCTCTTTAAGTGTATCTTCAAAACTTTCTGTGGTTATTGAGCTTGCAACATTATCTCTTATCTGGGGAATGCTAACCATGATAAACAAGGAAATAATCGGGGCCAAATGTGAGTTTTGGCAGTTGTTTTGGATTTTCAACATTTGGTACATTAGGGACATGCACAGATCAAAATCCTGGAGGCTCTATAAACGTTGTAGTCCAGAAGCTAATATGTATTCTGAAGCTTTTATTTTCCTCTGTGAACATAACCTGTTTGCCAGTGATTAGTGGTTGTTATGATTTTGTCTATAAACCACTAACTACAGTTAAAAAAAAGTAATAAATTCACATACAGCAAAGTATGTTAACAAAACCTGTAGCTGTTTAAGGGTAGCATTTCTCTTTTGCAGCTCTAACTGGAATTGTTCTCTCTATATAGCCACATAAATGTGTGTGTGCACATGCCTAGGACTACGTGTATGGGATCCTCAGCTGGTCATGTCATCCAAGGCATGTAACCGTGGTCCGAGCCTGGCACGGGGATGCTGTTAGGCCACTTGGTATGACAACAGAGCAGGTTATGAGTGAACTGCCTGAAAAAATAATTTGCTGAAATCAGGGGTTTTGTTTTATTATCCCTGTTTTGAAAAGGACTGAATGCATCTGTGCCCTACTGGAAAGGAATGGGCCAGACAAGAACTGCTTTTAACATAAGAGAAAAATTATACAGTTCTTGTCTCAAGTACATAATTTGCCTGATGTGACTTGAAAGAACCCTCTGAAACTCTTCTCTGTCCTCCTTTATAAAATGAGGATTAAAAGTTGAACTGTGTTAACAAATGGCTGCTTCTGTGGCTGTTGTGGTTTAGCCTCAGCCAGCAACCGAGCACCATGCAGCTGCTCGCTCACCTCCCTCCTGCCAGGTGCGATGGGGGAGAGACTTGGAATAAAAACCTTTGAGTTGAGATAAGCACAGTTTAATAGGACAGCAAAGGAGAAGAGGGAATAATAATAATATCACCGATAAAGGAATATACAAACCCAAGTGCTGTACAACACAACAACTGTTCACCACCCGGTGATCAATA
>KL265804.1:41714-55310 GCA_000699545.1 Podiceps cristatus | reverse complement strand
ACCTGGGCACACTGCTGGCTCACCTTCAGCTAGCTGTCAACCAGCACCCCGGGGCAGCTGGCAGACAGATGACCGAGTGTGGGAGAGCTAAAGTAGAAGATGATTTTCCTGACTGCATCTGGGTGAGGAATGCTTCGCGCACCCTCCCTCCTCCTCCTCTAGCCTGGTTAAGCATCGCTTTCCTTGAACCTATTTTCCCGTGAGCTGCCTCCACTGCCCGGTACCATTCTCTCCTTCGCACTGATGCAACTATTCCTGTGATTGCAGGGAACTGCTTTGAGGAACTGATCTGGTCAATCCTATTTATTCCCCCCCTTTCCCAGGACAGGAATATTTCCTTTGCAGCTATTGCCCGGGCATGTTGTTTTCTGGCGTCTGAGCTAATCGACCTGCAGCCGATAGAACTGAAACTAAATTATCCTGGTGTCTTCTGTTGTCTCTTTCTCTGTTGTAATATAAAAAGCCCTAATTTCTCCTGCTGGATGATCTGCAAGTCGTTGAGGTAGATACATGTACAAAGAGCTTAGAGAATTTGTTTCATTTCAGCTTGAATAGTGAATGGGGTTTGAGAGGCCTGGGGTTTATCTGTTGCTTTCTTCCACTATTTTACACCGTGCTCACATGCAAAGACTAAAATACTCGAGCAAGGGCTTGGATGTTTGAGTAGCCTCCTGGGTAGGGTATTCTCTCCCACTGGCAGAGGAGGAGAGCTGGGGAATGTAGAAAAGGATGCTAATTAGGAAACCCTCTTCTTTCTTTGAGGGGGAAAATACTTAACATTTGTGGACTTAACATTTTGGACTCAGTTTTGTGATTTCCTGTGATCTACACCTGTTATGTGCCTTTGAGCCCAAAGACTTTTCAGCCAACAAACCACCTTAAAGCAAGGACTAGTCCAGGTAGGGCTATGAATGGGATCAGACACCGGCCTAGCCCGTGTACTTCTCATTCTGCAACCATTCCCATTTAAACCTCCTATTTCTGCACTGAGGCCACTGCCCACGGCCCCAGTACGGCATTAAGTGGTTGGAGGCCACGTGGTGAACTGGAACTGGTTCAGAAGGAAAAGAAACCTGCCGCCAGACGGGGATTATTAGCCCTGAGGGTGCCCAGCCGTGGTCAGCAGGCAGCATGGCAGGCCACTGTACGGAGCGGGGAGCAGAGGCGCGAGATGCTCCATCAGGTGGGACGAACCCGCAGAGGCTTTTTAGGTTTTCATGGTGGAACAGGAATTAGGCATCCTTGGTTTTAATCAAAGATTTTTTTTTTTTTTTTTTCCCCCTCCTCTATGCTGCAGTCTCTCTTTGTTCTTTTGGCTCCTGTGTTTAATTAATTCGCTCATGCTCCAGAGCCTAGGTTGCCTCCACAATGTCTCGCTCTGTGGCCCTGCAGTTCCTGCCACAGCAAGGTCCTGGTCCCATTTTGGATATCAGGACACTAATTTGATACTTGCCCGCCCCACTCCGTGGCCTGTTGCTCAGGATGTGAAGCCTTGGGACCAGCAGAGGTTCCGGGTCTGTGGAGTCAGGCCGGGCACATGCTGTGCAGTTGCAGCATTTGCAGGTGAATTCTGCTGGGAAGTGTCCTTTATGGTCTGTCTGCTGCACAGAGATGAGTAATAGTCCCCATCCATCAAGCGTAATTAGGTCCATTTCCTAACGACCCTTCGGACTGCTGAGGTGGGAGCTGAGAGGAAGACGGGACGCCCTGTCAACGGGCATTGCTTCCAGGAAAGAGAACCACCAACAGCCTCTTCCACGGTGCTGGGTCTGGCTCCGGGGCGGGTGGCAGAATCCCAGTTGCTGGACCAACAGACACTGGGAGCCCAAATGTCTACTCAAAGAGGAGAAAAGGGATGAAAACCTTAGGGGTCAGGATGAAATCAGGTACTCGCCGATGCTTTGTGGTCTTCTGTGCCAGCGTGCTCCGCGTTGTGGTCCTGCCCAATGACCTGGATTCCTGCCGCCCCTAAACTGGGGGATCCTGGGCAAAGATTCTAATGTTTTTTTCCTGGAGTGGCTGGGGTTTATTTTTCCTGAGAAAGGATTTGTTTTTTAGAAGATATCAATTTAAAATAGAATCTGAAGCTGTTCCAGAGAGGGTGTTGGTTGGATGAGTGTCTTGATTTATTTATTGTATTAGTTTTTGTTGGTTTTTACATTGTTGATGCATCCATTAGGCTGCATACCAAGGAAAATGTGTAGGGGAGGGGTTAGACTAAAGCAACTTTTGTCTTTTGAGATGTCCTTTAATCTCCATTTATACGTGGAATTTTTTTTCCCAGAGGTTACAATTAAAACATGTTTCGCTTGACCTGGTAAGTTGTCCTTCACTCTCTGATTTAGTACCCTGACAAAATGTTCTGAATTCTACTTTTCCTGGGATTTGGGGTTTGGTGAATTGTTTTGGTTTTTTACGTTAGAGATCTTGAAAGAACTTGCAAGGTGACATTTGTGTCCCCTTGAGACTGGACATGTGGCAGCTCAGTACCGTTAGGGTCTCTGCACATTCTCCGTGTCTGCTTCAGGTCCTGTGTCTTTTGGCTTTTGTTTGTCACCTCCTGGCCAAGGCTCGTGCCCTAATGCGCGTATTGTGTCATCACTGAGCAGGTCCGTACAGGTTCCGCGGAATATACCCTACTGGGAATAAAAGGTTTGGCTGATCTGCACGGAAGCCAAAGTGAATTGTTTTTTTGCTGGTTTAGCTCGCTGAAATTGCTCGGCACAGGGTGTGATGTGTGCGTGGGCCAGGGCAGACGTCCAGCCAAGAGGGCAGGGCTGGGGCAGCCAGCAGCTGCGTGGGTTTAGGCTTCCATGGAATCGATGCTGTAGCTGCTCAGGTTTCAGCACCCTGCTCTGACATACCTCGGTGCCCGAACAACAAACGAATGCGCGTGTGGCGTGAGAACCAAAGAGTTCTGGTCCTCCAGGTGCTCCTTTTTTCTTAGGACAAGGTGTTGGTGAGCCTGACTTTTTCTCCTTTGGCTTTGCTGTCTTGGGACTCTGGCTGGCAAGCACAGTGAGCAAGGGCCGGGGTTTGTAATTCCGGGTCCAGAAACACCATTAATGGATTTGTTCGGTTCCCTTTTATCAGCCTTTCCAGCCTGGCTCTTATCCCCTTACTTTGGGGAGGGCTGAGATGGGATTAAAAGAACAGGAAGGCCTGATAAATGGAGATAGAAACCTACGGGCCAGGGCAGATCAATACAGGTCCATCATGAAGACTTGCGGAGAGCTTGCCCAGCTGGCTACTGAACAGACCCAAGCCCTGGGGAACGAGGCTGCCGTGGGATAGTGCAGGAGCTCAGGGACCCCGGAGGAATGTGTCACAGCAGTCATGAAACCTGTTGGACTGGGTGAAAGTGGAGCATATCTGAAGGCATCCGGCACTTTGCTTCCTGCAAATCAATCCTGTGCTTCTCTTTTCCTGACTCAGCAGTTTGCTGTAGCTCTGACTAGCATCTTGCATGGCTGGCTGAAACTTTCCCAGGCTTCACAGCACGGCGAAGAGTTGCTGGTGCCTCCTGCAGCTAAAGAAGCCCCTTAAGAAGTTATTTGTGCTCCTCTCCCCTCAGAGGTGAACTGTGGTACGTGGAACGGGTTAGTCACCGCCCATAGGGCGGCTCTGGGTGCGGCTGGGAGCTGGAGGAGAGAGGGGAAGTGGCCTGATGCTGGCTGGTATGGGGATAAGGATGGAGAGATTGGAAACTTCTCCGGGCCACCTAACGTGTGAGGTTGCCAAGGGAGTGGAAACCGGGTCTTGTGGGAGCAGGTTGCTCTGCACCTGCAGCAATACCGTGAGAGTGACCTGCAGCCCGAATCAGCTGGTGCCTCCTTACACATCCTTTTTTCTTACCCTCATAGGCTGCAGCGGAGTTTGTGCTTGGGGTGGGGTTTGTAGGCAGCCTCGTTGTCTTTCTGAAAACAAGGAACAAGTCTCCCTGTTCGGCACCGAGCCAAGTTGTGGTTTTGGGAATTTTGCTTCAGCAGCCAGGTTCCAGTGTGGCCACTGACACGAAAACTGGCTTGTCCTCTATGAGCAGGAGAGGGCTGGAGGGTCCTTTCCCTGCAGGGCTGTGCTCTCTTGCTTTGCCTGGGTTCATGAGGCTCCTAGCCTTGTAGGAAGGTGGGGAAGGAGGAGTTCTGTCCTTCCTCCGTGCCTGCTGGCATGGCGTGGTGAGGACTTTGTGGTGGACGCCGAGTAATTTCCCGTGACAGTGCTGTGTTCCAGCTGGACCTTGACACAAACCCGGCCAGGAGTCGAGACCCAGCTTCCCAAGTTGGTTCCTGGGGCATAGCCCCTGTCTTCCTTTAACACAGTTCTTTCACTTCTGCTTGGAAGCTCTGAAAAGCACCCCAGGACTCTCCCAGGACCCCTCTTTTTGACACCAGCTCTGCCGTCCCTCACTCATTTCTCCACACACTTTCTCAGGCTTCTGCTCTCTGTGCATGTCCAGCAAGAACCTGGGGAAGAGCTTTCTCTTCACCTGGCCTTGGTCGCAGATCTCTGCTCAGTCTCTTTCTCCTCCCTGCTGTCTTTCGCTTTCCCCGATTCCTTCCTTTAATTTGCCTTTGCTTATTTTGAATACAAAGCTCCTCCATCACAGTGTTTATAGTTTGTAAAGCCTTGGGCCTATTGCTTGTTCTCCTTCTTATATCCCTACTTAACCGCCTTGGCTCCGTGTGCCCTTTCTCTGCTTCCAGAGTATCCAGGGTGAATCACAGTCCTTGTCCCCAGCTGTCTGCCGCATAGTTCCCATATCCCAGGAACCCGGTTCCCAGACACTGCAGCAGTTCAGTCACCAAGTCCTCCTCTTTCTCATCCCTTCAAATTGCTTTCTCTGGAGCCGGCAGCAGACATCTTTCCCTCTCTCATGAGCCTCCCGAGCCAGGAGCAGCCTCAAGCACGATCCCTCTCGCCTGCGCAGTGCCCAGGACATGCCCGGCGTGGGCTGGATGACCGGTGCAGGCATCCCCGCGCTCAGCCGGTGCTCGGAGCATCCCCACCTGCTTTGGAAGCCGCGGAGTTCGGTGCTGGCTGCCCGTGCTGGCACTGGGCTTATCTCCCTGGCACCAAGTAAATGTCATCAGCTTGCTTCGTATCCACTTTTCCATATCAGCTTTTGTCATGGTTCCCTTTGTCTCTTCCCAAAATAGGCTGGTCTGCTCTAAAGCAGAAATGCCCCAGTTCCTGTCTTTGCCAGGGTGTGGTGAGGAACGAGTGCTGGCCACGTCCCAGCTCAGTTCTCCTCCAAAATCTCCTGGACCAGGGATTTTATTTTTTTTTTTTTTTTAGTGACCTGAATTTTCAAGCCACATTTTCTGTCCAAAAAAAGTGAAGTGAAGCCAATGTTCAGGTGCTGGTGGGGACTGAAGCGAATGAAGAGCAAGTGAACAGTGAGCAGAAGACAAGTGGGACGAGGATGTGGGATGCTTTGGTCTGAGACTGTGTCAGGGAGACAGACCAGGTCGGGCCCGTTTGCTCCTCTCCAAGTCGGTACACCCAGAGTTTGAATTTCCCAACTGCCACCCTTTTCCTGCCTGAGACTTGCCTTATCCCCTCCTCCTCAGGCAATAGCGCGTCGGAGCCCGCTGCTGCCGCCTTCGCTTGTCTCCCATTGAAGGGGACAGCTCGCTCCCGTGTCCAATTCTCCAGAGACGCAAGGTCCGGCTCATCCCGTGCCTGCGCACAGGGCGCGGGGACAGCGGCCGGCAGGACATGCGAGCCAGACCAGCTCAAAATAGACTGCTTGTCGGAGTTTTCCACGAGACCTTTGAGACTCCTTATCTCCCCGCTGCCGTTCTGGCGCAGGACGAGCCGCAGATGGAGCAGAGCCCGTCAGCGACGTTACCTCGGTCACCCCAGGGCTTCCTGCCGCCCGGGGAAGGACGCGAGGCCGTTGTCCCACAGGGTAATGGCTGCTGCAGGGTGCGCAGCGGCCTCTCGTTTAGCAGGACTAATTGGGTGGAAGCGAAACCTGCCCAGTGTCATGGGGCATGGGGGGTTTTGAGAGGCCTGGCTTTGGTGAGAGCAGCTCTAGCAGAGATTGGGCAGACAGGCTTGGTAAGCTGTTAAAAGGGTGCCAGCAGCCGGGGCAGCAGGCGCAGGTGGTCTTGTTCCTCTCCTGCTGTGGTATCTGCCCTCCTTTCAGCAAGGCCAAAGGCAGCAGGGGCAGCCCAAGCCTCCCCGAGGTCTGTGATCCTCCTCCTCTGTAAAAATAAGTATATTCCTGCTAGGAAGCTGGCTGAGCTGTCGCTTCACTTGAACCTGAAAGGAACATACAAACAGGAGGGGAACCAACTTTTAAAAGGGGTAGAAAATGTCAGGACAAGGGGGAATGGATTGAAGCTGAAGGAAGGAAGGTTTAAATTAGATATTAGGGGGAAGTTTTTTACAGAGAGAGTGGTGAGGGGCTGGAACAGGCTGCCCAGAGAGGGGGTGGATGCCCCATGCCTGGAGGTGTTCAAGGCCAGGTTGGACGGGGCCCTGGGCAACCTTGTGTAGATCCAGGCCTGGCGGTTGGTGGCCCTGGCTGTGGCAGGGGGGTTGGAACCCTGTGACCCTTGGGGTCCCTCCCAACCCAGACCTTTCTGTGGTTCTATGGGAAGTTGGTCCTGCTTGCCAGGCTCCTGCATGAACCGTGGGCTCGTGGTTCTGTGCTCGGGTGTCAGCAAGCCGAGGGCTGGTTCATAGCCCCGGGGAGGTTTGGCAGTGTGACCTCCTGCCGCTTTCCTGGCCCTGTAGGGTTTTCTCGTGGCTTTAATGAGACATCTGGGGGCAATTACTTTTCTGGTTTATGACATGCCTGGCTTTTGTCACTGAACATGGCATGGTGGGGCTGTGCTGGTTCTCCAGCCACATCTGGGAACAAGAGAGGGGAAGGCAGGAGGTGCTGAGTCAAGCTTTGCACTCATCCTTCTCCGTTTGGGTGCTCGTGGCTGCTCTGTGCCTTGTGTGCCTGTACGGAGTTCAGTCCAGGCGTGATCCCGCACGAGCTCTGATGCACGGTGACGGGGGATCAGTCCTGCTGTGACCTGTTGCTCTCATGCAAGTCCTGAGATTAAGGTTGAGCCTGTTTCTCACCCGCAGGATCCTGAAGTTTCCTAGAGTAAAAGGTTACAGAGAGGATTAGATATAAAGGTTTGCTGCTGTGCTAAATGATGGTTTTTGCTGCTGCCAACTGCAGAGAGGAGAGACGGTGTAGCCGGGCGTTTCCCATAGCAGTACTGCGGACCCAATTATTTCAACGTGCTAAGCCACCACCTGTCCCTGATCTGTCATAAACTACTGTATTGTATTGAAAACCAAGCAGGAAATTTCCAAGCGGAAATAACGAGCCTCCTTTTCCATTGCTTTTTAGTTCTAGGGGTTTTGGGGTGATGTTTCTGAGCTCTTTCTCAATGATCCCAAGAGTGTCTAAGCTTCACCTTGAGGTGTGTGGTCACTCAAGGAACTGAGGCTTCACTAAACCTCATGAGGCCTGCGGCAGGCTTGTAAGGGCGTCCGTCACCAGCAAGGCCCAGCGGAAGGGGACCCTCCGTCGCGGGGCTTGAATAATTACTTTGGACAGAGTTGCCATCGTATTTATTTTAGAGGGGGAGACTGAGGCACAGAAGAGTGATGCTCCCTTCCGCTAGAAGCAAGGATTTCTGGGGCTTCATGTGATGTTTGGCCCATGAGGTCTCCCTGCCCTGACCAGGACCCATGCAGGAGAGGATGCTGGCGGTTCCTGACGCAGAGACTGGATTTGTAGCAAAGGTGACCCCATGTTTGGCGTGAGGGAGAACCGAAAGGAGAAGCTGATGCTGGGCGGCTACTTGATTGTGATTTCTGAGAATGAGGTTTGTTTTAGACAAGTTCTGATGATCCAGCCCTTTAATAGCCCAACACATGTGCAGACCTGCAGAAAACACTCTAAGAAATCTATTAGAAATCCTTCATGGAGGAAACGGCTATCGAGCCGTTCCACTGGGAATGACAGGGCTTTCTTGTCTTTTATTTTCCCCTTGTAGTTCTCTTAATCAGCTAATGGTTTTTGCTGACAGGTATTTATCAGCTTGAACATGCTTTCCCTGGTCTTAGAAAAATAGAAATCTTTACTCCTGGCTCCAATAAAAAAATCAGCCCAATATCCCTGAACGAGCAAGTCTGAATATCAATCCTTCTCTTGGCATCTCAGCTCTGGGAGTCATTAAGAGGAGAATGGCAAAAGCAGAAAGCAAAGCCACCCAAGGTTCCCTCCAGGCCTGACTATTATTATTATTATTATTATTATTATTTTCAGCCAGAAATTTCATATGTTTAATGAGCTGCGGGGCATAGCGTGCTAGCAGCTATCCCCAGGGCTGGAAGCAGAGCTGCCCCGGCACAGCACACCGCAACGCGCGAAACAGCCCCGTTCTGGCGTGGGAGAGGATTTGCGGAGCAAGGACCCGGTCGTGCAGTGGGGCACTGGCACGGCCCTGTCTCCAGGAGCTGTTGCCAGGATCTGGCTCCAGCGCCCCTCGCTCTGTCGCCCATCAGCAGTCATTTCACTGAAGAAAAGGGGTCTCAGCGCCATGTTAGTGGCCGACTGCTCGTGCTCTGCATGTCCCTCCCTATCTACAGAGCTAATTCCCCTCTCCTTTACACCCCATTTGCCGCCCTGTATTGATTTACTCCTTTCTCACACCAGTTTACGACGTTGAAATCTGCTTTCAGCCCTGTCTGCAGCAAGTGAAAATCGACGGAGGCACCTCTGTTTGGATTAACTAAGTCTGGCCTTGCAAAAATATCTGTTAAACACGGCTCGGCAAAGCAAAACATCCAAGGTACGTTCGATCGTGATGTTAGATTTATTATCAAGGAAACAACCCGTAACTTGCGAGATGCTGCTCTCCATCATAAATGCAGTTAGACATTCTTTCCAGCGCTAATGAGAAGGAAGATTGATGTCCTCGCCCGTCCTCTGGTGGTGCCAGCAAACGCTAGGGTCTTCCCTTGTTTTCCTTCTTGAAGTGCTTCACGGTTCTGAAAATTACTGAAGTGAAATTTTACAATGAGTGCCTGCTGACTTGTGACTCTTGTACATCTAGGGAGTCCAAACAGGCTTGTAAAAGCTCTCTTGCTCTCTGTATATATGAATGTATGTATATACACGTATATATATATATTTATACTTTATACATATGTGCATATGCGTGTGTATAGACTAAAAGGGAATCAGCTCCTATTCTGTTGCTCAGGTCTGGGTTCTGCACATTCTCTTTTGAGTATTTCGTGCCAGATATTAGCTGTGACTTACATTTTGAATGAAACTTTTAATTAAATTGGTGTTTGTGAGCTGCTGGGGGGGCTTTGGCCACTATATTGCTCAGGAAATAAAATGACCTCATTTGTGAGAGTTGCAGGTTGAAGGAAACCAGCTTCCATCCCTGTTGGGTAGTGAGGAATATGTGGAAGAAGGCAACATTCCCGATGGAGAGGGAGGTTCGGCCGGTTTAACCAGGAAGAGGTAGCTCCAAATCTCCTGGATGCCGCTTTTCAGCGAGGATCAGAGGGATGCCCCAGTACCGACCAGCACAGGGCTTTGCAGACACCTCCAGCACGCTGAGGGTCTTTGACCTCAGTCTGGTGGTTCAGTTTATGGCAGAAAAACACCTCGTACGCAGCCCCAGCGCAGCAGTAGACCTTTTGCATGGCTAATCCAAAGCATAACGAAGCCATAGAGCTGTGGTTTTGGCCAGCTCGGGGGCATTTTTCTGGGTGCTGGGCTGAGTCTGGCTATTGCAGAGCCTCGTGAGCTGTGCAGTGCCACCCCGCCGCTTTGCAGAGCTGTCCGCTTCCCTTCGTGCGTTCTCATTGCCCGTTGCCTGAAACGTAAGATGCTTCATTTGTTTCTGTCCAGGCACAAGGCTTCAAGATGCGAGAAGATTCGAGGAAAGATTTATCCTTGCTGATTGGAAGTGGGAGAAAGTTTTCCAGTCCCAGATTTCCCCGCTGCCACCAAAGCCTGGCTGAGAGGTACATCGCTGTCACCGTGCTGCCAAAGATCATCTCTTGTGCCGTGCATAAATGGGAAAAAGATTGACCTCGAGTGACAGCCCCATGACCCTGGTCTGGGAACAGGTAGGAATGACTGGGACCAAGAAGGATCTCCCTGGAGAAGGTGTTTGTCCTCCAGTAACACCCAGTTCATCCCTGCACTGTGTGTGCTGTTAGGGATGGGCAGTTCTAGCTGGACAGATAACTAAGGCAGGTGTTTCCATCCTAGCAATGAAACTGAGTCCTCAGTGGGGGGTAAATCAGAGAATCACCCCCAGAGCAAAGCTCTGGCAACTTACACCTGCTGAGAATCCCCGCTGTTGTCCTGGGAGATGATAAAAATGACTGCCAGCCTCGCTCTGCAGTGATTGCGGCCTGGCTGTAAATAAGAAACAGTCCCAGCAGTGCTTCCACTTACCCGGTGTTTCTCTCTCACGGATCCCTGTGCGTTTTGCACTGGCTTGGGAGTGTTATGAACTGGGAAACCTTTAGCGATGCGTTATTCAAAACACACTGGCTTTCACTGCGAATTTTCAATTTGTGGTTTGTAGGGTTGGGCTGAGATTATTGCATTTAAATTCAAGGCAGATTTCATTCACTCATGGGGAATGAATGCTAGATCCTGGCTTCCCTGCTAGGAAATAAGCCCTGGCCGAGCAAATCTGCACAGAGGCCTTGGCCCCGGGTCACCCGGCTGCTCTTGTGCTGCTCAGATAACAGCTCTGCCCCTCGGCTGGGCGGCCGCATGCTCCAGAAACCTGCTGAGATGTTGACATGTTGCATTCATAGTAGCTTCTGGGTATGGGGGAAGGACGAAAGGCTGGTGAGGGAATGCAGAGCTTGGGAAAGGTTTGTCCCTTGTGCAAGTAGCCTCTGATTTTGGCAGGGTGACAAAGGTCCAACCCTCAGCAGAGGGAACCACCACAAAGTCTGTTCCCTGTCCCTATGATCTACCTGACCGGTGTGAGGCTCTCACGGATAAAAGTTTGCACCCAGGGCCCACCGTGTGGTCTCACCCTGACCTTGGTTTGTTGTTTAGGCTGCTGCAGCCTCCATGTATGGTAGAGGCTGAGCAAACCTCAGATCTTCTTTCAGGTGAAACAGGAACCTCTGCACAGCCATTGACCCAGATGGTCTCAGCTGGGTTGGAGGCCACGTGGATGAGGAAAAGCAGTATAAAATCCATCATGTAGATGTGGCCTTAGACTCTTCTAAAGGGACTAAGGGAAGCTCAGTGCTTGAGGTGCTTAAAATCAGACTGGACAAACTTTTGGGGTAGACATAGAGTGAAACTGTGCTACTGTGGCCCTGGGGTTTGCTGCTTGACAGCAATGGGGGAGGCCTTCCTCCAGTTGCTCTGCAGTCGCTCCAGTATAAGGTCTGGGAGAGCTGATGTTTGCCCCTGACTTTGACAAACATGCCACTAGGTCTGTGCCCTCTCAATCCTTATCTTTTCTGACGAGAGCAGAAGGTGGGACCCATCTTTCACCAGGGAGATGTGCAGCACCTTCCACTCTGTGGCTCTGAGCTCCGTTGTGACTGTCGTGCCAGGAAATGAAAGCAAAGCATAGGAGAGTCCCTGGGCAGGAATGGGCACAGACGAGGAGGTCTCCGGCTGCGGGCCTGGCTGCAATCCCATTGCCAGAGGGCTGCAACGCAGAAGCAGGGAAGCAGCCACGGAGCTGGAGGTGACAGAGCACTGAGACCCTGCTGCTCCTGCCTGATCCCTCTGAGCAGCAGCTCCAGGCAGCGGCAGGTCCGGAAACCCCGGCAGATGCCGTTCGTGACACTGATTAACAAAGCTCTGAGCTGTCGTAACAGGACAGGCCCCTTGCTTGCAAGCCTCGGTGATGATTTCTGCTTTGGTTTCTATTAACAAATCTCTGTGGTTATGTGCTCATGCTGTGCAGTGAGGGGCGGAGGGTTCAAAGCCAAGATAAATAGTCTTGGGGTCTGGCCGGGGCTCTAGGAAAACAGAGAGCACAGCGAGTAATTTGGTTAATACGTTCAGACACAACCATTAGCCTGTCAGTGCTTCCTGCAAAGGAGGAAGGCTCAGCCAGAGGAAGCTGGACTGCAGCGGGTTAGGCATGACCAGCGTGGCCCTGCAAAGCTGCGGTGCAAGGCCTGGCCTGGCAGCGGGGCAGCCACGCGTCCCCGGGCTCTGTCCTGGAGCCAGCTGTGGTGGGGATGAGAATGCAAAATCCCTGCCCTGTCTTTGTTCCCAGGGACACGGCTGATTCGCAGTGGCCTGGTGTATCGTGGAGGACAGGCTGTGCCTGTCCCTCTTCCCAGCTTCCCACTCACCCGTGCAGGAGGGCAGCCTTGGCTGCTGGAAACCAGTGAGCGGGATGAGAGAGGTCTGTCGCGTGCAGGGCTGCAACTGGGTGCCCTTCGCCTGTGGTGTTTTGTCTTTGGCTGTGAGGGGTCACATCAGGCTGATTCAGTGCATCGGTGTCTGTGAGGTGGGATGGGGAAGGGAGCCCAGACCTCCCACAGCCTCCAGCAGACGTTCAAACCCACTGATGGGCTCTGCTTGGTGAGGGATGTTGGGTTTTCCCATTGTGGCATGAATACTCCTCCCTTCCGCCCGATTCCCAGGCTTGCCAAGGTGTATTTACCCTGCCCTGGCTACCTTTGCAGGTGCCCAAGTGGGTGTGAGCAGGATCTACAGCACAGAATAGCCATAGCCTTTGGCCAGGCAAGACCTGGGGCAGTTCTGGAGGTCTGGCGCTGCGGGGCTCCGCGCTGCGCACAGCTTCTGCCTCAGAGGTCCTGGGAAAGAGGCGAGTTTCTGTGTCCTTGTGCCCGGGCATTCTGCAGGTCTGTGTCTTTTAGTGTGGGTCTGAGAGAGCAACAGCTCTGTCAATCCTTGGAGCGAGAGCTTGGGATGAGCAAGAAAGCCGGATAATCTGCCGTCACCTTGAGAAGCCCTGCTGAGGTGTTCTGCTCCCCTCATTGTCGTCTTTTGGCAGAGGAGAGGGATTAATCCCAGAAACAATAGGCTCCTCTGAGAATCTAAATTGGAATCCACACATTACAGCACCCCTTCATTATTTATTTATGCTTTTTCTTCTTTTAGCAAATGTCTTCAGCCATCCTGGTCTGTCCTGTTGAGACCTCGGAATGAGAAGGACTCGTCCCAGGCAGAAGCCCCTCCTGCCTGCTGGCTCCCTCGCCCCCCTTTATTGGCTTCAGGAAGCAAGAGCAGGTGGGTGCCAGCCAGGACAGTGAGATGGGGTCCTTGGGGGTCTTCTGCAATGGCAGCTGATCCTGAGGATGCCAAGACTAGTCCCTTCGACTCCCATTCCATAAAAACCAACCAGCTTCGGCAATGCAACAGCTGCAGCTATTGGGAAGAACAACTTGCCCTGCAGGCATCCGAACAGTTCAGCTCTGAACCTCCTGGCCCTCGGCATGCTGTCGTCTCTCTGCCCACCAGCAGCTCCAAAACCTGTATGCTGTGCTGCATCGCTGCCTCACGTGAGGTTTAGCTCATGCTAAACCCGACGATGGAGCCTCGTCGGGTCTCTGTGTAAGGTCCAACGTGCAGGTGCATTTTCACAGCCTTGC
>KL265804.1:21392-36004 GCA_000699545.1 Podiceps cristatus | reverse complement strand
CCTCGTTCCGGACGCGGCAGCGGCAAGCGGGGAGAGCGCAGCTGGCCAGGATGGGGAGCAGAGCTCCTGCCGTGGCCTTTTCCAGCCTCCCACCTACCCTGGGCTGTGGGTCGAGGGGGTGACGCTGGAAGGGGTGCGGGGCTTGGAAGTTGCATAAGTAATTTGCAATTAGCAGCGGGGAAACACAATGTGGGAATCCTGGGGAAGGGGGGAAGAAGAGAGAGGACCGAAGAGGTGGGCTTTGCCCTCCCCAGCGATAATAATTATCAGCCCAGGCACAAACTCTGGGGATAGCCCGTCTGCGGCAGAACCGGGCAGCAGGCTCGGACTAGGCCCGCAGCCTGGCAAAGGGAATAAATCCTTTCTGGTTTTGACCAACTTCACCCCAGCATGTGCCACCTCATCCGGAAAAACAGCCGAGAGCCAGGGCCGAGGCTGCTGGAGAGCCCAGCTCTGCCGCAGAGGCTGATGCTCTTCTCCCAGCATGTGACAGCGTGCAGATGTCTTGATGCTGCACCAGCCATCCCCGGTGGCCACATGCTCCTGGCTTTCGTGGATCTGTCAAAAACCTCAGATGAGTTTATTATCTGAAGAGGCAAGGGCAAGAATTGCCTAGGATGAGGGTGTGCACAGAAGCAGTAAAAAACCTCCCAGTACAGCTGCTTTTCAACAGGAGCTCCCCAAATGCCTATCAAAACGCCTGATTAAAAAAAAAAAAAAAAAAAAAATTAGCTTGTTTCTCACCTGTTAAGTTTTGGAAGAGATCAATCAATTTTTGGATTTTTTTTTCTGCCCTAAAAATTCAGAGAAGCTGCTTTCCCAAATGAAAAGACTCCTATTTATTTCAATCAGGCCTTGAAAGCACAAAGGAAGAAAATGCAAATATTTTCATCCAGTTTTTGTGGATGAAATGTTTTTCTTCCCTTGCCGCTGTCTTCAGCAGCCCTGTGCTGAGCTTACTCGAAAACCTGGGTCTTATTTAAAAAGCTCAAATGGGAACTCTTTTGAAAATCAACCTAATACTTACAGACTTTTCTTTGATTTCTCGGGAGTAAAGCCAAGTCCGCTTGCTGCAGGGAAGGAAGAAAACTCAGGACAAGTTTGTATCTCTAGATGTGTTTTAGTCACCTGCCCTTAGCTGGTGTCTCGAGATGCTGCCCACACTCAAAAAGATGAATTTTTGACCCTGCCCAAATGCTTGATCCCACATAAACTTTTTTTTTTTTTTTTTTTAATATATGTATATAATTCAGTGGATACTTTCAATATTGGGCTGCTCAATATGATGTTTTGATTTTTGTCAAGACTGAAGCAAACACAGTTCAATGTTCACTGAAAAAAACCTGGCTGACAGAACCAAAGTAACTGCTTGAATTCTCTCTCAGTGTCTCCAAATTATGATCTAAAATGCCAGAATGCATTTTCACCAGCTTCTCTCATTTTTCTCTCCTCATCTTGGTGATGGAGTGCAAGACACACACACTCCTTCACCCATTAGAACCTGATAAATCCATGGGTAGCAGTGGTTTAGGGAACTGGCTATGTCACGCAATGAGAGATGATAGACTTGACTCGGTCAACCCCAGCTGTTCCCTCAGTGTGGGGGAGGAAGGAGGGTTATACTGATGTGCGAGTCAATAGGTCGGTAGACAGGTATTCAGAACGTCCTTGAGAGGCTCCTGTGTTTCACCAGGTGTAAGTACAGTCCTGTAGTCCTTATCTGTGTAGAGCAAGCCACCACCTTGCTGGGAGTGGGTGACTATACCACCAGTTGATGCCAGTGTGTGACAGCAGCCTTTGGCAGACTCTTGGTGTCCTGACTTTTCATTT
Organism: Podiceps cristatus; assembly: GCA_000699545.1. Taxonomy (NCBI): domain Eukaryota; kingdom Metazoa; phylum Chordata; class Aves; order Podicipediformes; family Podicipedidae; genus Podiceps; species Podiceps cristatus. The sequence continues at coordinate 34,174 of KL265804.1, read as the reverse complement.
CTTGCTGCTCAACAGGATTCATTCAACGGGATTTCCTTTCTTGCTGATTCAACAGGAATATTAGTCTGGAGTTTACCAGACTTTCGCATACCAATTTACTTTTCACAGCATTTACTTTTCAGCTTGAGATTTTGTGGTCTTCTCACAGAAGGGGTCTTTGTGACAGAGTGAGCTTCTCCTGTTAAACACAAATAGTATGTGACTGCTATTTCCCTTTCTTTGTTTAGAAATGTACCACCTCCAGAGTGCTTTGGTGTTTGTGCTTTAGTAGTCATGGATCAATATAAGCCATCATTAGTCCATGTGCATCACACTTCTTTTTGTATGGCTTGTATAAGCCTAAGTTTTGAAAGCGCTAGTCCTGCAGTAGAGTGGTCAAATACAGATAGGTATGGCCACTGAGATATGAAGAGGAAGAGGGCCTGCTGCTCTTTTACAGATGGATGCTTTCTACGAGGGCTGGGATTTTGCTATTGGGAAAGGAGCAGCCAGCAATGAGGGTAATGAGCCTCAGAAACTCTAGGCAGGAGCGTCTAAAAGGAAATCAAAGTTACTCTTTCGATTGCCTGAGCTGGAACATTTTCCCCATGCCTTGTTGCCATATTATTGATGGCTTGATATCTGTATTCTTTGCAACCTGTTGCTTTCTCCGGGCTACTGGGTTTTTTGATAGGCATATCCCTTTCAGATATTTATTTCTAATTGTTTTTTAAATACTAAGATGTGCTAACTTCCATTTTAATTATGTTGCATTTTGCCTAGGATATAAATAAGCTAACAAGCCTGAAAAAAAACGTGACCTGGCATATAAGTGTACCCAGTGCCTTGTTTTTCTTGACTTCAAATTAAAATGCTAGTTCTGGTTGTTATTTTTTTTTTCCTTTTTCTTTTTTTAAAGCTTTCCTCAGTCTGGAGACTCTCAGCAATTGAAGTTGTCTCTCTTTTGTACTTGTCCTTTCTTGGACACATGCTCCCATGCCTGCCTGGTGTGCTCAAAGTCAGTTCAGCTCACTGCAGTTTTCCTCTCCATGCTCAGTGTCTCCTTTGCCAGGAACTCCATGCCTGTTGCCACTGGACATGCATCCTATATTCTCCTGCTAAAATTGCTCCTTGAGCATGTTCCCCCAAGGAGACTTTTGCCCTTGGCTATTTATAGACTAAAAATTAATACAATTGCATTAAAAAAAAAAGTCCTACTGCATTATCTTCCATTCATATGTATTAGTTCCCCAAGTGACCACATAATCATATTGTCCTTCTGCCTCGCCCTTCTTTCTCCTTTACTTTTCTTTTACCTTAGTTTATAAGCTTTTTTGTACTAGTGAATTCACCTTTTCAGACAGTCCTGAAGTCCATGTGCTATTCCATTTGTATGACTACTAAAAATTGTCTAGATATGTGAGAATTCCTCTGAGTGCTCCCTAACTACCCTTCATCATTGCAACCTTGCACATCAGCTTTTCTTTGTGTTATTACGTAGAGCCTTGCTGAGTAAGCAAGTAGGCATCATGCCCTTCACATGTTGGCTGCTGTAGGACCTGGTGATGGCTTGTAGTATCGGAAGGGAAAAGATTAGCCAGGGGTTGGAGGCAAAACCAATCAATAAGACAGAAGAGTGATTTGGTAACTGCTCTCTGTTCTGCAACTTCTTGTTACCCGGAGTATTCTTACTTCAGATGCTGCTGCTGTCATTCGTTTGTCACTGTCATTCTCCATTTAAGTCTAAAATTGTCCGTGGCTGATCATAATCAACATGTATCACTGTGGTGATTAGTTAGCTTCACAATCTTCCTCACCCAGAAAGACAGTGAGAGCATTTTACTTGCCTTTCGCCCTCAGTGAAGGTTTGGGCTAGTTTCTGGTTGCTAAGGGGCATCCAAGGTGACATCAAACAAAGAAATCGATAACTTTGTACTTTTAATGTAAACCTTTTGTTTTACATTTCTGGACTGCTTCAGGGCACCCTTGAAGCTTACAGCTCAAAACTCAAAGTCCCTGCTCCCTCAGAGTTCAGAAAGGATGAAAAAGAAAACAAAGGTGTGGAGGTAATGGGGATTAGGACAGCGGGTCAATGGCTGCACTGGGACTGCAGTAAAAATCTGCTGCCTTCTATATCTGCTTCATCTTGCTACCACGCTCCAGCCACGTGGGAGGATGGTGCATCCAGCTGTCTGGGTAACATGCATTTTTGTTGTGCCACGTTAAACTCCACAATAATGGAGAAGGACTGGTGGTCAGACACTTGGGCATTCCCCAGAAGGAGGGGCACTGGCTATCGCTCCACTGCGTATTTATCTCTGAAAATGAGAAATGTGCTGATCCCGGGCTGCTGGAGGCAAGTGCTGCAAAGATGTCTGTTTTCCAGACAAAGCCAAGCAGCCTATGCCTGATCCTGCTCCACTGGCCATATAAGCCTGCTGCTCCCATCTTCCCCTATTCCATTCACAAAAAACTTTGCACACACTCAAATGCCACTTCTTTATCAACAAAGACAGCTGTGCTTTCTGGTGTGTGTGTCTAGAAGAACTAGTGGTCTGGTTTGTTGGAAGCTTGGCTTTCCTCTGCCTCTGGACATAACAGAATAACATATGGTTTCTCGGGGTAGTTCACTGTCTATCACACATTCATCATGACTTTTTCTTTCTTGGTGTGATTTGGTGGAACTCAGCAAGTTTCTGTCTTGTCTGCACTGCAAGCATAGAAATCACAGTTTCAAGATAGAAAATATGCTAATTTTTTTCTCCATTATAATTAAAGTAGGACCTTTAAAATAGGCAGGTGGTAACTTTTTTTTCCAAAAGTTGTTTCGAAACAACTCCATTGTTATGTTTAGTGAACAACATTCTGTGACTGCAAGCACAGATGAAAAGTATGTTAGAGAAACAGCTTCTTGTGGTTGGTTTTCTGGGTCAGGAAGTTAGTGGATGCATCTGCCACTACCCGTCCTTCTGTAATTGCCATGACCTCCTTTCTGAAGACTGAAGGTAAAAGTTGTTTGCACATGTTTCATGACAAACTGCTTAAATACTGAGAACTTTCAGGATGAGTGAGATGCTGTCATACTTACGGACAGGAAGGATGATATTACCGGGAAAGGTTAGGTCTGCGTACTAGCAGAGTGTTGCACAGCACGTCCAGTTTGATCAAGTCCTCATAGGTAGTCAACAGATGAAAGAAGTGAACCTCATCTTTAGGATTTTACCTCCACTAATTGCTGCCCCGTTGGAAGTCTCAGCTGGGTGTTGTTTAGTTCTGGTGACTTCAACTTAATATTTTAATGCCATTGAGATGTCCAAGATGGCAAAACCTTATAGGTAATCTGATCTGTGATCCATCAGTACATAAATGCACCTGAAGAGCAGTTCAGGTATGTGCTTTTAAAAATTATACTTTGACACAGATGCATCATCTCAGCTAGAGTATACATCATCCCAACTACAGTACAAGGAATACCTCTGGGCCAGTAATTACCTTGTAATCCTCTGTGGTGAGATCTACTGCAAATGAATAATTCACAGTTGCCAAACAGAAGTGAATGCTTCATATTAATTTGGAACCTTTTTTGGATGGGCTTTCTTCTGGAAAGTATCACAAGGGAACAGACCAAGGATAGCCTGAACCTCAGAGAATTTCTGACTATTAAGAAAACAATTGAGTTCTTTATTTTATTTATGCATTATGAAACCTAATTTTCAGTTCCTTGATTTGGAGCTTCTTGCCAGACAGCGGTTTTTTTTCCCCACTTGGGTAATTGCCAAAATATAGTATAAACAAATTAGCACTTTCTTTTTCAAAAGCTTTAATCTTGTTGCTTTTGCCATACCAAATAACAAACAATAGACAAACCAGAGGCATGAAATCTTCTTAAGTTTAAAGCTCCAATTAATTTAGTCTCCTTGATATTTTTAGCCTTGAAGCAAGTAGATTGCTTTTAAAATATTACATTACATATTTAATTCTAACAATGTTATCTTTTTCATTCACTTTGTGTTCTAATGGGAGTGGAGGGGGTTTGGCAAAGTGTGATGTTGGTTATATGCTTATATATAAGGAGGTGTATGTATACATGTATATAAAATGCGTGTGTAATCTCCAGAGACTCTTCAAGGGGAAAGATCTGGAATTATTGCTGAATTATATCTTTGCTTTGGAAAAGCCTCTTTATTATCAGCTGTAATGCAATATCATCTAGCTCAGGGTTTTACACATTGTTAATTAAATACAATTTTTGTTTAGATTCTTGTGTCAGAAAATTCACAAATTATTGAATGTGTACATATATATATATTCCCCCCCTCCCATCAGACTCTCCTTTTGACAATGTGCATTTATTTGTTCAGGATAAAGTTTTAATTAAAAAAGAAAACTCTTACAAATCAATAAATAAGTGTGGGCCAGTTTTATACATGGTGACTGTTGATACAGAATTAAATACAGGTCAAGCTTTGAAGCTAGTGCCAAACTACTGAACTTTCAGGAATGATAAGTAGTTATGAACTGCAGTTTTAAATTCCTGTTTTCTTTTGTTTAAGCAAATCAAGCCTGTCTGTATCCTAATATTGACTTTTCATATGCAAGTATTTATGGATACGATAGAACTTATTGCACACATTTACAACAGTTTGCATCATAAAGATCTTGCATTTTCTATTGCATACAGACAGATTGACATTTGCGAAATCAAGGCATAACTTTGACTATATTCAGTTTTGCTCTACCCAAAAGATAGACAAAGTTTGCATTTCATATTTATCTCATTTGAGATTAGGTGGAACTGTTGAATTAATGTTGAGTGTTGCTGATTATAGTAATGTTAAATTGATTTGAATATCCCCCCCTTTTATTTTATGCTGTGCTTTTATCCCCGTCCTTTGTGTGGTTTTTTTTTTTTTTTTTTTTTTTTTTAATTTTTTTTTTTTTTTTATGAACTGAAGGCAAAAATTTGATCATCACCCTGAGGCTTATCAATATAAATCAGTGAATAAATATAACTTGTATTTGTCTGAATGTTAACATTTGGAATAAGCTCTTTGAAAGTTGGAAGGAAGTTCAAGTCCTGGCTGTCATATACTCTTTGTAAGTGAATTAATTGGCCTATTTTGCTGTTCAGTTAGAAGGATAAGAGCTGAACTCCGTTAATTAGCTTGTTTAGAAAATGTCGAATTAGAAAATTAATGTGAAGGCCTTTGTCAGTGAACATGGCTTTGCGCTTTTTAGGCGGCTCATAAAAGGTGTTCATAGTACAGCTATTTCACAGAAAGCCCAAGGAATGGGAATTGTGTTCCTCAGAAAAAGCTAGTAATTAGCTTTTTGAGGCAAATAGGCTTGGTTGGATCTTTGAAGACAGTGTAGAACTTTCTTCATGTGGTAACATGAAACACTGTTCTAAATGTGACCTTAAATTCTTGCCTGTGTGTATCTGAGAGAAGAATTTGTCCTTTCACCTTCATATAGAACAGAAGATCAGTGTGGACCATTAACTTGTACCTCTCTTTTATTCTGAAGCTCTCTTGGAATGATATGCATTGGGAAGGATGTAGCATAAGATGAACAAGAAAATACTTTAAATATCTCATGTCTGTGTTAATTTCCCTGGCTGCATTTTCCCTAGATGATAAATATTCAGATTGTTTTAAATCTTTATTTCATTACTTATGCCATATGAGGCTAAAGAATACTGGAAACAGCGAGAATCTGAGTGGCTCCCACCAGACCTCCTTTTTTTCTCCTTTCACCAGGGGCTGCAGGGCTGAACTTTCCATCTCGTGTGATGCTTGAAACTGCCACATCTAGAATTACTGAACATGTTGCACTCAGAAATGTTACCAGTGTGGATTCTGAGCCTTTCCTACATCTGTTGGGAAGTGTTGCAGCTTGGGTAGGAGACTGTTAGGTCTGGCCAGGCTGCTGTCTGTCCAAGCAGCCGAAGAGGAAATTTTGCACTCAGCTGTTCTGTGATATGCAGGAGGGCTAGTGCTGTGGGAAGTACTGGATTTGGTGTCCAGGAGTGAGGTAGGAATTATGTACTTCTGCAATAGGTCTGACATCTTTGTGTCGCTACCCTAGCGCATGTGCAGCAAGACTAACACGCAATGCCTAACGCCTTCATGCAGGCAAACCGGTAGTGAATGTCTGTATGGGTTCTGCTTACACCCAGAGTAAGGTAGCTCACGTTATGCAATTCACTTTGCAATTACAGAAAAAAATGAAAACCAAATGTGGGTCAAACTCAGCTCCTGGGACAAATCAGTGCCTGGGTACATCAGTCATCAGGCTCCCAGTGGCTCACTTGGTACTATAGACTCAGGCCTACAAGCAGGTGTAACACCCATGGGAATAACTCTTTTGTGCTTGTTCTGATTGATTCCAGGAACCACATTTAATCCTAAATCTAATTCTAGGCTTTTTAACAAATATGCTAATTGCAGCAACTAAAAATAAACTTATCAGGCTAAATTTAAATCTGGATTAAATCAATGGTCAAAGCCTGACAGCTTTTTTTTTTGCTGATTAATGCAGGGATGGCTATTACTGCCATATTCCTATTTGCTTTTTCTTCCAAACCCTGCTTTCAGGTGTGATTGTCCTTAAAATGTTCTCTCTGTTTCTCCATTTGTATAGGTTATCAGGAGAACTTTTAAAGAATAAGACACACCCATGAAGGCAACTACAGGAATGGAAGATAGAGGCCCTAGCATATACTGCACTCAGGGACTTTGCTCTTGTGACAGATGCCATTCCTGTCTCAGAAAGCTACATGATCAGTTGGTCAAGGGAAACTTTAATAGCATAGGCAAACTACAGCTATTATTATTTTAGCTTCATTTCTGAAGGAAAAATTAAGTTTGCTCTCTGCTAAAACAATTCCACCCTTCCCTGCAGTCAGCACTACACAGCAAAATCTCTAGAAACTGCTGGCAAATTTTAACCACTTCAGACAAAAGGCTGAAGATCTGAAAGATAACTGAGTTTCTACAAATTTGATGAAAACATTGGCTTTGTAGAAGTAAGAGACCCTGACTGTTGTATCCTCAGTGAAAAATAGCCAGGTAGAGTGTTTGTTCTGTCTGTCCTGAAACTTCATTGTTCAACATGCACGCATTGCTTAGCCAGTTAGCACTGGTGCGTAGTTTCAGAACGCCTGCAGCAATGCAACCTCATGCCAGCTTGCAACTAGGGAAAAGGAAGCCTGGGGTATGAAGGGAAGGTGGAGAGGGACTGGGAAGAAGCATGGGGTATGCTGGAGCTCTTGCTGCTGTGGTGAGGGAACAAGATGAATGGGCACCAAGGCTGGAGAGTAAAGTGGATACAAAGGGGAACTGACATCATTGACTCTGGTAAACGGTATTTTTGCAGAGTGGGGAATTTAACACACAAATCCAAGGAGAAAAGTAGCATCATTCATTCTACTTGGAACAACTTGTTACCTTTGAAAGCTTGGTATCTTTTTGTTCCACAACTGAACAGAGCCCTTCTTGGTGTATCCAAGCTGGCCTAGTCATTACAGTCTCCCTGAACCTGCCTCAAAAGTTTGAAATCTGGAGGATTCTTCTTTCCCTGTCCTAATTCCAGTTTTGGCTTCTTCACTGAAAAAAGTGACATCTTTCCTGCCAGGTCTGATGGGATTTTTATAGTTAGCAAGAATAAGCTCCTCACAGGCAAACTTTTGTTTGAACCAGAAGCATAGGACATTTTAGCTCTAGCCTAGATGTGCAAGATGGGGCACAGTAAGTGGAGCATACATTTTTCACATGCATGTCTTCTGGCAGAAGGAATGGCACTAAAAAGACTGTGGTGACTCTGCAGTGCCCCTGGCTTGAATTGTGAAGCAACTGGACTATGTCTAACCTGTCTGTAATCTTCCCCAAATTCTGTAGATGCTTGATATGGGTCCTCAAATGCCATTAGCTAGCAAAGGGAGGGATTAAGTTCAGGTGCAATAAGCTATGTGCCTTGAAGAATGGAGGGTCTCTGTAAAATATTAGGATATTTCTGGAATTGTTGGATGTTCTGTAATGGAAGCATTGTCTGGCATCTGCTATGATTCCCTGTCCTCTGGACACAGTTAAGGGGTTGAAAAACTGTCTGGATATGTCTGAGAAATACCATAGAAAACATATATTAAATGACATTTGTAGCTTATAGAAGTACAGAGAAGGAATTCCACTTTTGTCCCAGAGTAACAAATTCAAAAAAATTTTTACTCTGCTACCTAAAATTAAAATTTTGAAAAAGTTAAATAAAAATACTGAATGTACTTAAGAATATTTTGCTGGTTTATTTTTTATCAAGAGACTGTATAATCTGTGCTCCTGAGTACAGTTGTCTCCTCACACTTGCCTCAGCTTTCTCCACTATGAATAATGTCTTGGGCACATGGAGGTATAAGTGTATCAAAAATTTTTCATTTCGTGTGGGCAGCAGTGAAGCTTGTAGGCATTTCAATTGAGCTATTTAAAAACTATGAACACAATTCTGCCACATGGGACTAAAACCATTTTCTTTTTTTTTCTGTAACTTCACCCAAGAAAATAACAAGAAAGCACACTTTGTGTTCAGACTATTGAGTTCTGATCATGCCTAAAAAAAATAATAATAATCCTAACTGCAAGAAGTCCTTCTACCAGATACACAGATCATCCAAAAATGAGCCTCCTCCTTCATTGCACTTGATTTATGTCTAGTAGAAGAGTGATTGAGGGAACGTAAGCAAATTCATGCTTTATATCAGCCAGTTTTGATTAGATTTCAAAGACAATTGTCGTGGGCAACTCTGGTATAAATTAATGGTTAATTTAATTTGACCTTTTTAAAATGCAAACACCATAAGTAACTAACTGCCTTAAATATCTTCCATAAGTTGCTTGATTTAATAAATGTAGTTTTCATTCTTTTATTTATTTTATTGCTTATTGTATGTTTTCAGAGCTTTCTTCAGTCACTTCCCTAATGTAATAAAATTGAAATGAAAGTCAGATGACTGTTAAATGGCTAGGCAGCTCTGAAGATAATGAAAATGAGTAGACTTGTGTATTAACTGTTATAAGATAGATGCCTTCATGCTGTTTCATGACGTTTCCACAGAGATTATGTTACAGATCATTGCATGGGCTTTTTGGCCTCTTCCTTGTGAAAACGTACTCTCCCTTTGCAACTATAACAATCAATTGCATGGAGAATTAAATTTAGGAATGCAATCCCTGATTGTCTCACAGTTTTTTAATGGAAGTTAAGAATTTATACACTGATTTTAATTGTAGAGCAACCTCATCAGTCTCACTGTCTACTTCCCTCAATTTAGTAGTGATCACCACCTGCCTCAGTACTGACCTGGTTGACAATTCTATATGTTTTAATCCTGACCCTCACGATTCAGGAGAGAGAAACCAAAAGGCAAACATCGGAAGCATTATGTACATTAAAGCAACACCTTCCCTCCCTGCTTTCATCCGTCCCGAACAGTCCATGTCTGCCGCGGGGCAGCCCCGGCCTCTCCTGATGGAGGAGCCCCTGCAGCCAATGCTAGCCCCGGCCAGTCGTGGCAGGAGGGAACGGCCGCCTCAGGAGCAGGAGCCCTGGCTGCAGAGCTGCTGCCTTCCTGTCCCCATCAGGGACCCCACCGTTGGGTCCCTCCCTCCCGTAAGAGACAGATACAGCCCTGTGGCCGTGGTGTAAGGCAAATAAGTAATGGCTAGTGTTTTCCAAAGTACTTTAGACACCCAAATAATGCTCTTATGCAGCCGAGCTGGCCCCCAAAAAAGCTCTGAGAAGAGCTGTGGCTAGAAACTGCACCTGAGGCCTCCACAGCTCCTCAGGGTTGGCCATGGGTATTACCTATGTATGGGATCTCCACCTATTCCACAAAACGAACCATGTAACTCCTTTGTGGAAGGATTTTTTTGCAGAATCACTAAGTCAGTTAGCTACAATGACAGAGATAAAAATGCCAAGTATGTAACTTTGAACAAGTCTCTGTAGTCCTCAGCATCTGTGAGGAGATGAGTGGAAATGGGGTAAGGTCAGTAAGTCAAATGTTGTTCAGAGGTATCACTCCAAGGGGTGAAAAAGCGGTATTAGCCTGCAAGAAGGAAACTTTTTAATTTAAAAGTTAGAAACTACCTGAAAGGAAAAAAGGAAATTAAATCCCTGGACTCGGTGTGGAGGCATGTAAAGAACACCTTATTAGCATCACAGAGGGGACAGCCTGCACACCCTAGAATATAAAAGCTAAAAAAAAACGGACTAAGGTGAGAGTCCCTGTAATGTGTTCAAGAGATAAGATAATAGTTTATTGAAATGAAAATCTATCCTTTAAAAATGGACTTGGAGTCCAAACGAATCTAATGAAATGAAAAGGACTTTGGCAGATAAGTCAGGGAAAGCAGGAATTTGGAGAAATAGTATTCAGAGGTACAAAGACAAGGAATAAGTGATTTAAGGTGATCAGAAGTCATCTGCCTGTGGGGAAAAATGTTGGATCTGTTAGATCACTGAGTAGAGCGAGGGCAGCCAAAAACCTGGCAACATGCAGAGGAGTGTACGAGTGTTTCTTCACAGGCTGAGGGTCCTGCCCTCCCTGAGCCCAGGAGAGGTTAAATGGCACTTCATGGGGACACTGACAAATACCATTACAGTCTGCAAGATGTGGATTCTTTCTGGGGTAGAAATTTTTGAGCTAGATGAACTGTATTTTGGGGTTGCCATCTTTGGGATAGCAAACACTAAGATGAATGGATAACAATTCCATTGTTATCATATAGTATACGTGGGCCGATCCATAGAGGGCCAGGTAAGATTATTTTAAGGTACCACCCACCTCCTCAGCTTCCACCTAGAGATCTTTTATTGTTGACTTCTCTCTGTGCTGGAAATCTATTTTTGAATCTCTTTTACTTTCTGGCTTTGATCAACACAGCCTGCAACAACAGGTAGAGGGTTTTTTTCCCCTCTGTCTTCATTTTCTGCAGTCTAATCAGTCTCTATTCTTGTCTTTTAAAATCTCAGTGTCATTTTCAATCTCACTAAATAATCTCTCAACATTTTGCCTTAAGCCTCCTTATACACCTGTTTTATAGATATAACTGCCATTAAAGTTGGACAGAATTATAAGACCTGTTCTGTTTGATTGGATTCGGTGAGATTTTGTCATTAATTTACATGGAAAATGGCTCACACCCTAAGTCTGTGGAGGAAAACAAAGAAGAATTTTCTCCTGTTTGCTACTAAGTCATTTCAAAGTTACCCAAGTTAACTATATAACTATTTACTTTTCCTCCATAACTCTACTTTACAAGTTCTGTTAGTTGTGTTCAGTTATCACAAAGATATTTAGTATTTCATTCTCTTTATCTTTGCTGCAGCCTTTCTGGCTTTCTCCAACAGGATATGAAAGATTTTCTTGTAGCATTATGGGACAAGAATTGTGTAAAAATGATCCTTTACATCACATTTAGAGCAAAACACAGCTGATACTCTGCCCAGCTACTTCCACAGTGATATGAATAGTTGCCTACCCATTTATGCTTTTCAGTTTTTATTTAAAATAACTATTAAGATTTTGCAGGTTCATCAGAGATGAATTATCTATCTGTCTTTTACAAGTACAGAAAAAATCAGGTTATTACGAAGCTCAAGCTTATAGTGTGCCCATGTATGATTCTGCTGTAAGAAGTTAAATACTTTCTGGGTTTATTTTATTGCTGTTGACAGACTGACTTATTATTTAATTTTCATTGTCTAAATAAAATGCTGATGATAATGCTCATTAATTCCAGAAGACATATGTCCAAAACTGTCATGTTAGCACCTTTTATTTTTTTTTTTTACTTCACAAAATAATCTATTCACTTTTTTAGCCCTCTCCAATGTTCTGACTACCTCATCAAAACAGCCCTAGTTAATCAGCATCTGACAGCTTTCTAGATATAACTGCAGAATGATAAAGGCTGATTGCATTTAAGTTAATTTCCATTTGGCTTTTACCTTCTAATTATTTAGCAGCTGAGCATTAAAACCCCTTTACCATGACATGCCTGCAGGGCTCTTACTAGACAGTACATAGCTTAGTAGAGTTTAACTACCTCAAAAGAAATGTTACAACTCAAGTGATTTTGAAATATTTGAAAGCCAAGAGATTTTGCTGCTCATGAAAGTATAATGAAAATTATCAATTAGAATACAAATGTACTAATTAATGTATTGAAAATTTAAAACTCCAATAAGCATATAGCAAAGTTAACAGCAGACTTGCTGACGTGTAAAATTAAGTCTATTCTGAATACTCCGTTGGTACAAGCAAGAAACTTTATCACAAAATAGAAAATTTATGGCACAGTACTTGGCAAAATGAAGGCATTTTTAGGCTCGTGATTTGTTTTTCCCTAAGACATTGATTGTAGCTCATCTTCATTGCACAGCGCAGAGCATTGAAAATGTTTTGGCAGAAGCCGGTCTCTTAATGCATATACATATATATATATATATAAAATTGGTTTTACTTGATTAAATGAATGTAGTTCTCCTACGTTACACTTAAAATGCATAAGCAGAGGAAGCTACCAAATTAAGTCTAATGATGTCCTGCTGCCTAACAGAATCCACAAAGCACCCAAATTTACCAGGCCCAGTGCAAAGGTTTCCTTGAAATGCCATTTCAGGCCCAGAAATCAAGAGCATGTCTCAACTCTGACATGAAGAATCCTCAGTGGCAAGATGTACGTGGCAAGACAATGCATGCTTACAGTGCAGCATTTAGATTTGGGATTGTGTCACAGCACATTCCT
>KL265804.1:551-21381 GCA_000699545.1 Podiceps cristatus | reverse complement strand
TCTTAGGCATGTGGCTGCATAAATAGAGAAGGTATGGAAGGCTGTATTTTGACTCAACTGAAAGGGTAAATGAAGTGGATCTTGGGATATACAGAATCTGTCTGATCAAAATATCTTTGCATTGGTGTCAATATATATGAGAGACGATTGTGAAGATTTAAAGAGAAATCTTGGGGTTATTGGAATTTATCAGAAAAATAAATATTTTAAGAAACTAGTGAATAGTATTCTTGTTCATTAGGGCTTGAAAGGATATAGAAACTGATGTCATTGTAAGAGAAAAATGCGGTAGGTATAACTTGAGATTGCATTTTCTTGAAAATTGATAGGAATGTTTCTATGTGGCTTTTTGGTTTCAAACATAATTTGTTAGAATTAAGAAAAAATCACACTAATTTAAAAATTCAGTGAGTCTCCAGAGAAAATCACAAGTGCTGGTTTCAGCTGGGTTTTAGGTGGTGATCCTTTATTCTGTAGTAGGTAAGAATACCCCTTCCTTTCTTCTCCCAGGCATGCACACGTGTCCATATGTGTACACACCCATTGACTCAAATGGTCTCTTAATTTGCTTGAAGAAATTAAATACAGAAGGCACCATCTTTCAGATGTGATGTAAAGTTCAGATTCTGGTGATTTATTGTCTTTAAAACTCTCTGCTATTTTCTGCAGGAATTAATCATAATTTTGAGAGTAAGCTCTAGTTTAGGTAATTACATTCTGCCTACCTGAAACTACTCCTGCAGCTTCAGTTAATTAAATATTCCTCACTATTTGTCTTGAATCACAGTATTTCTATCTGCATGTATAAAAAAGAAACTTCAATTAATATTTAACCTAAAACTTAGGAAAGGACAGGGATGCCTGAAAACCAAGAAAACTTTTGTGTTACCAAAATCATATACAACAAACATATGAATTACTTTATATAGGCTAAAGAATATTTCAGACTTTGTTTTAGTAGAAAGATTATCATACATTATTACTGTATGGGATGCAAATTATATACTTGGTGTCTTTATCAATAGACTATCGAGTTAGATCCACAGAGAGAGTTAAGACATCTCAGTGCTTTATTTCCTAACACCTGTATGGCTGTGAACAAGCTAATTCCCTTGAGCCATGTGGTGAATAAGGAATTTTGGGACTAACTCCCTGTTATAGGGAACACTACCAAGAGAAATCAAAATTACATGAAATGTTCATATTAATATTAATTTTTAAATAAGCAGAGTATGAACAAATAAGCTGAAAGTCCACATCTGTCAAAAGGAAATTTTTTGTAGAAAGTACATTATGGAGTTTAATATTAATTTTGAGAGCTTCCATATTTTCTCCTGATTGGCACGCCTGTAAAATTATTCTGGCAAACTAAATTCAAGCACTGTTTCTTCCTTTGTTTTTCTTTACATGTTAGTAGACTTACTGTGCAGATACATACTGATGGTGTTATTGAGATTCATATCCCTAAGTATTTCAAGATAAATAGTCTGCACAGGTAATGGCAGACTGAGTACAACAAAATGAATTCATGTAAATAGTGAGGCTGCAGCAGGTATCACAGAGGAAAGCAGTTTGAGAAATGTCTTCAAGGACAATGGGAAACCTAGAAAGATTTTAATCCTTCCATCTGTCCCATATCAAGATTTTCGGTGGTCCAGTGGTCCATGACACTGTCACCCGAGAACTAAGTAGCAGGCAGATAGATATGGAGTGACTGCTGAAAGACACAGTGTAGCTTGAAGGAATTGTGAATTTGGATATTAAATCCTCTTTTTGTTTCACCTGACTGTAAAACCTACCAAAATCCCAGAGTTAACAAGGGAAAACAGTCAAGATTTTCCTACTTCCAGAGATATCTCAGTGGATTTCCATACAGAAGAGAACAAATAAGCCTTTCTTAACAATGGTGTTGAGGACAGGGCTCATTCTCTCTTGGCTGTGCTTGCTTCACAAACCTCATCAGAATAAAAAGTAGCAGCTGTGCGTGCCTTTTGTCATTCAAATCTACAATCTTAACATGAGCCAGATGAGTAGGAAAATACAATTTTTGCTTTGTAGGAGATGCTATTCCTGAACATTAATGTCATTTTCCATGTTTTCTAATAGAAAAAAACCAACTTAAATTCCCCCCTGCCCTCTCTTCCTGGCTGCTTAACATGTGTGGAGAAATCAGTGCTGTATGGAGCAGATCTGTGCTATTCTGATGTTTTCCAGTCTCTACGTTTTGTAATATTTTATGGAAGTAAATCTAAACACAGGTTTATGCTGTTCTGTTAGGAGAAGTCCAGCCACCTGCTCCACATGCTGGCAGTTTACAAAATTAATTAATTTCCTGCAGCATGGATATTCTGCCATTTCAGTTTAGCAGGCTTAAAGGGACCCCACATTAAAGATATTCTGGGACCTTTGTTACTTTTCAGGGGAAAAAGAAGAAAGTTGAAATTACATTTGGTTAGATGAACACCAAGCTGGGGTGTGTGCCTGAGAGTGGCTAACATTTTGTTTTTCTTCTTTTTAAAAGGTATCTTTATAATAACCCATCTGTTGTAACACATTTCCACATATTTTTCATCATCAGGGAATCTATATTTCTGAGTTTTGTTGGTCTTTGACAATACAAGGCATACTAGAATTGTAATTAGTTTTTGAATACATTTTTTCCTCTAAGTAAGAGAAACTTAAGTCTGCACAGGTTTATTTTGACATTTCTGGTTGAGGAACCTGGTAGCCGATAGGCATTTCTAACTCTTTCAGTAAGTCTTTTAAAATGCAGGAGGAATTGCTAATTGAGATTTGTTTAGGAAAGGGCTCTCCCCAAGGAATTCTAATTTATTTTTATAGGTCTTAATATGGAAACAATCTTGACTGTCAACTGTGTTTTCTGTTTCTGAAGGTGTTGGCGAAGTCAAGCACGTCAGCCTTGTGGTGGTGTTTGTCATCTTTTTAAAGTAAGCAATCCACCATTGGAGAGCTGTGTCTTAAAAAATGAGATTTTTCTATGATAACCTTTTGAATCCCACTGAAGAGATGGGAACCAATGCTTTTCTCCCATTAGAATGCAGGAATTCAGCCTGACTTCCCTCATGGAATCCAGCATTTGCTGTTGTTCATTAGACAGTTTTTCGGAGTAGTCCTTTTGCTGCAGTTGGGAATAGAGTCCATTGCCCAGCTTCCCAGGTTTGAATGGGAAAGGTGATAGGACTGTTTAGACTGAAAAATTTTCCTTTGTAATGGAGTGATACACTCTCATCAGAAGAACTGAGGTCAAGCATGTCATGCAGTATGCAAAGGCTGTCACAGTAGTTGTACTGCTGTATGTGGTGCCCATGAGATTTCTAATATATGGCTACATCTTTAAACTGTAGGAAGAAGGGAAAAAATAGCTGTTTGAAAGAAGTGTACTTACCATGCAAACTTTCCTACCTAATGGAATTTTAAGACCAGAAACAAGGTAAAGCATACTGGAGTCACTTAAAATAGAGTTTTTTATTTACAGTATGTATTTGTCTGACACTGTCATGAAATGTTCAATGGTCCATATGAGCTTTATTCTTAAAACCAGAAGGCAGAATACTTCAATAGCATAAACATGAAAGAATTTTCCCTTTCTCCCTTTAGCAAACAGTGTTCATCTATTTGTCTTTTTGAACATCCATTACTTTTGCAGATTATGCACCCGAAGTCCTTTACTCCTCTGGATGCACATGTTTAGCTCCTAGTAATACCAGTAAATCTTTAAGGGGAATCCTTTCTTTGTGAGTCTTTAGAAACTCATGAACTGTGGGTTTTGTCTGGTTTCCTTCCAGTGCGAGCCTTTGAGCAGTTTGAGGCAGGCTTGTTCAAGACGTTACTATAGCTTAGAGGATTCATGTAATAAAGAAAGGTTAGTTAGGCCAGACACTTCCACATCACTCAACATACTCATTGGCTTGTAGACTACTTCATTAACTACATAGTCTCTTATCACATAGTGGTTACTGACGAAAGTCTGTCTTTAGTGATTTATAGATGCCATACGTCATGATATGACTTAAACAATACCTTTTTTTTTTTTGCTTAGTGATGCAGCAGCTAAATTCTGTCTGGAAACTCACACAAGAATAAAAGCAGTTGTAACTTAAATGTATATCTTTCCTCCTATGGAAATTAAGTTCTTATCATCTCAGTGCCTTATTCACAAAGGCCTATATTTGTAGCACTATTTATCTTCCTGAAGGGAATTGTATGAGACCCTGGAGATGAGTAATGGCTTTTCTTAATCAGCCTTTTGAAATGCCATTGTCTTGTCTGTCTTTGTTAGAACATCAGCGCAGTGGTGGGTGTTTTGTAGCATAATATGAAACAAGGTGCTTGCTGCTAAGAGCTTGTAATTTAAACAAAGAAGCAGCAATCAGAAAAGGGGCTGGCATACACTGGCACTTGAAATTCAAGGGCTGAATGTTTTCTGCACTGAGGGCAAGAGTAAGGGAAAGAATGAACAAACACCAAACAGACCAGAGTCCTCTTGTGAGTGCCAGTGTAATCTGCCAGGTCCTACTTAGCAGGCTGTGTTGGTATTGATTTTACATTCTAGGTTTATGTAGCTTCTCTTTGCCTGCTTCTTTTGCTGTTATATTTTCTTTGATCACTATCTCAGTATTATGTAAAGATTCAACCTACTTTTGCTTTAATATGCTTGGTCTCTGATTTTGGTGCCTTTCCTGCTCTAAATAAATGTTATTTCTCAAAAGTTGAAATAATCCCAAAATAAAATCAAAGCACAAAATTTTGAATTACATGATAAAAATATGTGAATTTTCCAGTTTAGGACTTAGGGCAGAAAGGGACCACCATAGGTCATCAAATCATGTTTTAGACATGTCCAGACAAGTGTACCTACATTATCCCTAACTGACCTTTACCTTAAAAGCTTCCAATTAAAGAGCTGCCACAACAGCCCTACTCAGCCAATTTTCATGTTTCACCGTTCTGATGATTAGAATTATAATCTCTAACCCCACTCGAAATAAACTGCATCTTTCCCTCCTTTCGTAGAAAACCTTTGTGTTTGCTAACACCTCCTTCAGTCTTTTCTTATCATTATCTCCCCCTCCTCCTCCTCTGATTAGTCCTCTACTTTTCCTCTGGATTCTGTCAAACTGGTCTGCTTGACATTTTAGGCACTCCATGCAAAACTGGCTATGTATTTAGGCGTTACCTGGCTGAGAAAGAAATAACTCTTGGGTGGTGTGTGACATGGCATTAATGTACTTAGAGTTGAGGCTTTCTGTTTTGTCTGCATTGTCATGTGTTGGATGTGTATTCTCTTTGTGTTACAAATTTAGGTCTCATCTTTTTTTTTTTTTTTTTTTTTCCCCTGTTGCATGGCTGCATCACCAGCTGCTTCCCATTTTGTATTTCTGTTTTCAATTTCTTTCATCCATGTAGCTCTTTAAGCTTGTCTTTATTGAACTGCATCCTGTTGATTTAAAACTCTCTTTCCAATTTATCAGGTTCATTTTGGATTCTGATCCTGTCCCGCAGCTTGCTTGCACCCCCTCTTCTCATGCTGATTTTACAAGTATGCATTCTAGTCCATTGTCCAAGTCACTAATGAAATATTAAATAGAATTTGGTAGTTATTTGAGCAGGGTATTTAGGGCCCAGAGATGTGGTATGATTTTCTAACTAGAGTAGGGAAGCATTATTTTGCTATTTACTTTTTTTCTTTTTACCCAGAGAACTGGAGACAATGGATTTGTTAGTAGTGATGTAAAACTGCAAGACTTAGATTTTATACAGGCTTCGCATCTCAAATTGTTTTAAATTGCAGTAAACACCTTTATCTCCATTTTATAGATACAGAGGGCAGTGTCAGGCAGCTGGCCAGTGCCAAAGCTTGTGCTGGTAACGCACTTTCCCTCAGTAGCACCCGGGGCTCCCTCCACTGGTCTGCCCCACTTCTCACAGTGACTACCTTCCCTGCATTTCTATTTGACTTGCAGAAAAGTTGGTGCAGTAAAATCAGCCATCTACATCGAATAGGCATGTTCTCCACCTTGATTAGTATTCATAAAATGCCCATGAATCGGTTAGTGATACTGGTATTGTTAACAGCAGAAAGAGAAGGGATAAAAAGGAAAATCATCTAGAATTATCACAGTATCACATAAAACCCCTTAATTTCTTCTCTCTCCTCTCTCCTCTCCCTGGCTGTAAATGGGTGATGTATAGCACCCCCCGTGGATGCAAGCTGTGTGTCCACCTCATCTCTGCTATTTATTACACATAGGTGAGAGCTTGGTACTGCTGATTTCATGACTATTGATTCAAGATAAGTGAATATGTCACAGCACATGGATTTATCTGTTGGCCTTCAGCTCCTCCACCCATTGCAGCAGGAAATACATTTCAGGGTTGAGTTTGGGGTTAGTGCTAGGATTTGAAGGGGGTGTGTGTGGTTGTTCTACTTTCAAAACAAGTAAGTGATAGTAAAGACTGGTGCTTTTTTTTTAATATATTTTTTTCTATCTACTGTTTGCTTGGAGTAAAGTTATCACTTTTTTACATGAATGACAGTACTTTGAACCTCAAAATTAAATGCATTTCAGGAATGAGTTGGCTATTAAGTAAGAGGGGATGTTATTATTTTAAAAATCAGAATTAGAATAGATTGAAATAGAATTGACCTGATTGTTTCCATGTAGAAACATATATATATTGCAACAGATACTATGATACTTCATAGCTCTTAAAGTCCACCGAGACAATAACAGGCTTACCATAAAGAAAAACCCCAGCTATCTGATTGATATGTGTCTTCGAAGATTTCTCCTCTCTTAGGCTATGAAGGGAAAAGATTTAACCCTGATCCTAAAACTAATCCCAGGTATTAAAATCTGTGGCAGTGTTTGCACTCATCAATGCTGGAGAAATCTCCATAATCCCCACCCAAATGTTAGAGCGGTGGGGACCTGCTTAGAAATACAGTTAAGAAAAAAGAAGAATGAATTGCCTTTCATGCAACTTCACTACAGTAGTCTGCAGCTGCCAAATTACAACATTTTTCAGTCAAAGTTTCAATGCAGAGCAGTTGTTCTGGTGTCCTCAGCCAAAGAGCCCACAGAGGGAGGCAGTTCAGGATTTTCTTTCTGTGGTAGAGTCAAGCAGAGTTGGTACATAGCTGTGATTTGCAATTTTAAGGTTGCCCTTTATTGCTGAGTGCACAAAATGCTGAGGAAAATCACAACAGGAGAGCTAAAACGCCAATCCTCTCTTGTGTTTCATTGTGGGTTATTTATTGGAGGACTGCTGGGAGTTTCTTCAGCCCTGGGAGAGAAGACTGCTGGCAGAGCTGACCTTAACAAGAGATACAGTCCTGCTTTTCAAAGGACTCTGTGCATGTGAGGCTGTCAGTAAGTTCAACAGGGATTTCTGAATTTTCACGTGTATTCTCAACTGCAAAATTAAGGTCAGTGATGACCTTTCTTACCGTTGAGTGCTTGCTATGGGGAGAGGTATGCAATATCCTTATTCCTGTTTTGTTGGGATTTATTATCACAGCCATTTACTCTAGGGAATGGGGGTGGGGGGGTGGTGCAAAACACCTAGTCCTCTTTCTGGACATAATTTCCCCTTAAAATAAGCCTCCATTCTGGGAAATGTGAGAATGATGTGGGGGTTCTGTGAACCTAAGGCCAAACCACTAAGTTGTTCTTGTCGGCTTTGCCATCAGCTTGGCACACAACAGTCAATCTGTTTCCTGACTTGTGGATCTTAGAAAGTAGAAGAGGCTCAACGAGCCAGATGTAGTCCCAAGCAGAGTCTGTCATTTCACTTGTTCAGTTCTACCTGAAATGCTACTGAGGGAGAAGGGACAATTGAGGATGCTGTTGCTGAGGAAGCATGTTCCAGAGGGAGACATAGTCTTCTGTTTGCTCCACAGCTGGTAGCAGTAAATACAGTCCTGAACTCCTGGGTGGGAAAATGTCACTGTTTCATAGCCCCTTCTCAGAGTTTACTAAAGTGGGGCTTTGTAAACAATATAACAAATAAACCTTGCACCTCACTCTCCCACCCCTTCTAGATTTCACACACCTTTTCATTTGGTTGTTTCATCAACTTAATTGCAACCTTCTCCTCTCAACAGAAAGAAAAATAAAGTTGTTTGGTTCTTCCCACTGCTGCTGTCTCTTACTACCAGGGAGGCTGGTGCATTCAGCTGTCTGAGGGCGGACAGTGGTCAATTTGATCTTCTTGATGTGGTGTTGGCCCTTTTTCTTCCTGAATGGGGACATACCTATTCTAAAGGGGTACAACAAGGACCTGGGGGTGTTGCTCAACACCCAGCTGAATAGGAGCCAGTAGTGTACACAGGTGGCCAAGAAGGCCAACAGCATCCTGGCTTGTATCAGAAATAGTGTGGCCAGCAGGAGTAGGGAAGTGATTGTCCCCCTGTACTTGGCACTGGTGAGGCTGCACCTCCAGTGCTGTGCTCAGTTTTGGGCCCCTCAGTGTAAGAAAGTCATTGAGGTGCTGGAGCGTGTCCAGAGAAGGGCAATGAAGCTGGGGAAGGGTCTAAAGTACAAGTCCCGTGAGGAGCAGCTGAGGGAACTGGGGGTGTTTAGCCTGGAGAAAAGGAGGCTGAGTGGACACTTTATCGCTCTCTACAGCTGCCTGAAAGGAGGTTGTAGCGAGGTGGGTGTGGGTCTCTTCTCCCAAGTAACAAGAGATAGGACAAGAGGAAACTTCCTCAAGTTACACCAGGGGAGGTTTAGATTAGATATTAGGAAAAATTTCTTCACTGAAAGGGTTGCCAAGCACCAGGTGAGTCACCATCCCTGAAGGTACTTAAAAGCCATGTAGATGGGCATTTAGGGACATGGTTTAGTGGTGGGCTCAGCAGTGTTAGGTTAACAGTTGGACTTAATCATCTTAAAGGTCTTTTTCCAACCTAAATGATTCTGTGATTCTATAAAACTTGAGTATTTTGTGTATCCATAATGAAAAGCAACAACATTCAAAGAATTGTCCATGCTGCAATGTTTGCCTTGGTTTGGTTTGGTTTTGTTTTTTGCTTTGGTTTGGGTAGAACTCTAGCTGTGAATTAGCACTGCCAGGTCTTTCGATAAGAAACTTGCTAGGGCAATTATCTCAGCATTAATTGCTACTCTACTAAGCTGAATTTGTACTTAGATTTTGTGTGCTCCACATTGTGATGCACCAACCTGGAAAGCAAAAGACTTCTGAAGCTTGGGTGAAACAAAATAATCCTTCTATCACTTGGTCATCTCTTCTGTTTTGGAAAGCCAGTACTATTTTCAAAGCAGTGTCCAACACTGCATCTGTCCTAAGCTTATCATAGTGTTGAAGTCACTAGTGGGTTCTGTGAATGTCGCCTTCACAATATCTGAATATGGCTAAGGGGTTCCGGCTGCTCGCTCTTCCTGGTTAATGCTGCTGTAAGGGGATCGGGAGGGGGTGGGGTTGATGCTATTCAGGGTTGTAGGAAGTACAACCCTCATAAAGTCAGAAGGCTTGGTAAAGCATTGGCTGTAACTATAGGTTTTACACTATTCTGTGTTTTGCCCATGAAGTCTGAACACAGACAGAAAATAGTATTTCTCATATAGAGCTCTGTCTGGTAAGCACTTCATGTTTATCTTCAAACTGGTTGCTAGCATGTAGGTTGATACATTAACAGTACTGAAGGTGGCTGTATTAGGCTGTTCAGATGAATTAGGAGGTAAGCTAATGTCTTGCCTCAAAATATTTTGAAAAACTGACCAAGTGTGCACTGTCCTTCACACAATTCTCCCTTGCCTATTTTGTAGCAATGTATCTTGCTACCCACAACTGCATTACAGGGGTAATTCAGAGAGTTCAGAGACATGAACTGCTTTTAGACTTTTTCTCCAGCCCATTAAACACAGGCGCTCCATCTTCAGTGTCAAATGTGACTGTCTGTCTTTCTATTTTTACTTTTTTTTTCCTGAAAATACACATATTTGTGGGCACTGCAAAGGAAATCGCAGTCCTTGCTAATGTTTAAAACCTGTCTGATGGCATCACAAAGCCACGATTGAGGACAGTGTGTTGTTTGGTACTTGCCATATGTCTTTTTCTTTGGAAAGGACCCTCTTCAAGAAAACTCAAATAATAAAAGGAAGATGGTGGAGTTTATTATTCTGCTCTATCAGAAATTTCCTTTAGTCTGTTCCTCTGTGCAGAGGCAGATTTATTTTACTGTTGCTGGTGAGGGTTCAGAATGGCACGAACAGGTTTTTCTTCTAAGCATGCAGGTCTACTTTTTTTGGTTCAACAAACCAGTTCTGTGGAGATGATTGTGCAATAACATTAATGATTCTACCTAGTCTCTGTTTAAACTGTTCTCTCTTTAATCTCTGTAATTATTGAGAGAGCTGATTAGAACCCTACAGCTGGGGGCTACAAAATTATTTCCATTTTAATTCCAGGTCTTCCATTGCCTATTAATATTTCCACGATGTTCAGTTTCCACAATGAAATAATCTCCCATCTTCTGATAGATTCTCAGGCAACATGAGGGTTTAAAGAAGGGTAGACGGTTGAAAAAAACATAATCCAGAAATTCCCTTGAGTGCCCTCCTCCACTTTTGATTCAGCCTGTTTTAAGACTTTAAGGCTGTTTTAAGACTTTAAGAGAAATCAATGCACTGTATCTAATAAATTGTTAAGCTTAGTGGTAGGCATGCATTGATGATCAAGGTGGGATAGACAGGGATAATAGCTAACTAGCACGACTCATCTTTTAAAATAAACACATTATTGATGTTGCCTCATCTAATTTAGCTGTATTTTTTTCAGTCTCCGAGGCTATTGTATGCCTGTGCACATCTGTGTGAATCAGTGTTATCATAGTGCAGCATTGTGTCCTGTTGCACCTCATGCAGCATGAAGTTCCCTTTTGAAGTTTAATTCCTTCCACCATGGCTACTACCTATGGTTGCTTGACACTGTATATCATGTTCACATAATGAGGCTGGCATGGTCACTCACCTCCCAAGTTATTGCTCTGCAATCTGATATTAATCTTCTACTTCCTACTAAGAAGTATTTAAAAAATAATTAAGGGTAGGAGCTACTAAAAGTCATTAGAAGACAAATTCCTTAAATTCCAGCACTGTTCATTCTCACTTTTGGTAATTCCCTAAGTGGGAGATTACTTACATAAGAGGGAATGAGAATAAATCTCTTTATATAAAAAATTAATAAGCAGAAAAAATTTATTTCTCAGAGGTTGAGGATAGTGTGGGAGCATCAATTCTTTATTCTTTGCTCTATTACCAATTTGGAGTGTTGTCTTTGTGCTTTTCTGAGAGAACAGTGTCTTTTATTCAGGCAATTCTCCCTGTTCTGACTGACACTGGTTTGAAGCTCTTGGAAATATAAAGATCTGTAGGCTATCCAGCTCTTTTATTTCTTCCAGAGGTGAAAATATCCACCACTGAAATACAGTGTGCTCTGTCTTGTGGCTGATCTCATTCACTGGGACTCTTCTGTATCTTCATGCTATTGTGCTTCCCCAAAACCTTAGGGAGGTGGGTTTCTCTGCAGCTGAGTGTCTCTGAGGGGAGAGATTTCACTTCTCTATGATATTTTTAGACATGCTGCTTCAAAAAAGTGCTCAACTACTGATGCCTGATGGGTTTGAGTGGGGTGGAACTGACGTTCTTCCAGTGGCAAACATTAGGTTTCCCTGACCTGACAGCAACCCAAACTGCTATTCCCATAAATAAGCCCAAGTGCCAAGTCAAAGTCTACCAGTGAGTTAATCCCAATTAGTGCACTTAACTGAAAGAAAGCCTACATTAGACTAAATATACCTTTCTGACTCAATACACTACTTTTCTGTACAGCTGTATGTAAACATCCATTGTAATTTCCCCCTCTTCTTTCCCACTCCCAATTTAATTTGCAGTTATCTTCTATAGTGAATGACACTTCTGTAGCTCTTAAAACAGCTTTGATGCTTATATGATAATATTTTGTAAATTAATGAATTAAAGCACTTTTGTAGGTAGGAGTCATATTTAGCAAACAGGTCATTAAAGTAACTTGTAACTGATGACACATAGCAGCATAATCGCTATGATAGATTCCGCAGAGCCAGGCGAATATTGGCCTCCACAACAATCACATATTTTTCACTTAATTACGGTAACACTTTATGGATCCAAGGGCAATTCTTTTGAGCAATGAAGTATTTATTGACTCTCACATTCAGATTTATGTGTACAATTTTAGTGACATTCTATTGGTACATGCAGAAATCTACGCAAGAGTGCTACATGCTGACCAGTGTGGAGGATCAAAGTTCTGAACTAAAATGTTGCTTGCCTTCTGAATCTGATTGAAGACATAGCATTTTTTTTTAATACTTGGAGTAGAAAGGAAATGAGGCTTTCTTTTTTGTCTTTTTTTTTTTTTTTTTTTTAATGAAGTGGATTTTTTTTGATTAAAGTATTTGTTTAATTTTGCTTTCAAGCAGCATCATAATAGCAATCATAATATAGTACCAGAAAAGTTTCAAATACAAGACAGTATTGAAATGAGACGTACAAATGTTTCAATGTTAAAACAAGCCATTAGGGGGTATTTTGCAGACTAAAGTCCTGTTCTTGCAGGATACTGAGGTTGAATTTATCTCTGTATCTTGACATAAAAAAAAAATCTCTTGAAAAATCTCTGACCAATGACTGCTCAGCATTGCAAAACAGAAGCGTATGTTCCTTTTATTCAGGGTTTAATACTGAAAGCTCGGTTTTTGCTGGGAAAACATCCAATGGGATGTATTAGGCTTTCACACATGAGGTAACTTGTTTTGAATCTGACCCTAATTGTAGGTGTTGAGTGCCTAAAATTGAGGCTCTGGGCAAAACTCTTTTCAGGTTTTAATTCTTACTTCCTCTACTGTTGCTTTACAGAGTAACACCTGCTCATTCTTACTAAATTTGAATTTAATTTTCCTTCCTTTTAGAAGTGGAATTTGGTAAGGTTCATGATGCTTGCACCTTTAAATTTTCTTTTTCGTGTTATAAATCATTTAACTGCTGAAAACTTCTATCTATAAGAAGACATCATTCATAACATCAAGATAGTGCAGAAACATAATTAGAATTCCTCAGTTACATTATTTAATTATTCTTGAAAACTGCTGTATATTCTTTGCCCCAGAATATTCCCAGACATGGTACTTCAAAATCCTCCTTATTCTCCAGATAAGCTTTTGTGATATTGAAGCACATTTTAGAGTTGTATACATGTGGTTTCAATTTCAAAACAATGAGTCTCATCTGAAGACAGGATTCAGTAGGATCTGGTCTATTCTGTTCAATGGCAGCTGGAACTGGCTTAGTATCTTTATCCTGTGATCTACCATATATTACTTGATGTGACCAGCTCTTAAAATAACTGCACTTCCTCTTCTGCATTTAATCCTTAAACTTGAAAGGAAAATGGCTAAACCTGTGAATTCCTGGGTTTCGATGCTGGGAGTGTTTAGCCTGCAGTTTATGGATGGTGGTGGTCTTTGCATCTGGCTGTGCAGATAGTCTGATGGGAAATTCCCAGCCAGCACTTTGCTGCTGCAGAGATGTTTTCAGTGATTTAGGAGGCGTTGTGCTTCTCTCTATTTAATGCTATGGTAAGGCATTGAGTCTTTTGGGTAAGCTGGAAAGCCTATGTGCAGACCACTTTTTAGCATTTTGATTTAGGTGCCAGTCAGGAACCCAAACCTCTATAGGATGCAGAGCACAGAAGACTGGTCAGCCACAAAGCAGCTTGAGTTGGATAGATATATTTACTGGGTATACAAAAAATTCAGCCAATAAGCTTGAGTTTTCAAGATAACAAATATTACAAAAACTTTTGCAAATCAAAAATACTAAGTAGGAATTATAGTCCAGAAACGATCACTTAATGTAAACAAAGGCTACTTTTCCCTTAAAAAAATCTAAATGAGAGCAGCAGGCATTTGTAAGTAAACTAAAGGTGACTTAATTTCTTAATATTTAACTACAAACATGAAAACATTTTCTACAAACATTTTCAGGCAAGGGAATAGCTTTGACACTCATCTCCAGATGAACATCCTTCTTTGGCTTGGAGGGGCAAAGCTCCCAGGATTTGAAGAATTCTGCTATCTCCAGATGAACATCCTTCTTTGGCTTGGATGGGCAAAGCTCCTAGGATTTGAAGAATTCTGCCGAGGACTTTAATGAAATCAGTATTTTTGTCTTGGTGTGTTACCATTAGAGGAAGTGTTTACAGACTACAGGTGAAAGCACACATGCCGCTTGAAACCTGCAGTTAGAGCATCCTTGTATTTATTAGTATTAGCATTAGTATTTTATTTTCTGTGAAAACCCAACAACCAAAATCCTATTATTTATAGATAATAAAACATATTCTTTGAGAAGAGAAAACACCCTTTAATCCTTAATCCGCCATAGCCTGATCATTTGCCTACCTTCTATGTACCACTTTTGGAAATTTGAGGTGGAATCAGTTTTTCGGAGACTATATTTGCACCTGTTGCCTGAGTAAATTCCCATTGAATTATAAAGAAGACATTGCTGTAGTATATCTTCTAGGAGATAAAATTTTCCAGCAGGCCTTGCTGCCTGCCTGCTAACTCTATATGGTAATATGTTTTGATACTTATCAAAAATCTATGTTTGATCATAGTTTAGGGGCAACATTGAAAGCCTGCTTCAGTCAGGAAGAGACATAGTTCACTGTGTGAGGGGATTTTCATAAACATATTGCTCCAGGCTATATGAGCATCCTGTCTCTCTTCCAATGGCCCCCAAGTCTCTCCCTCAGCAACTATTAAATATACAGGCCAACAGCCTTATGTATCTGGATATGTTCAAGGGAACGAATCTCAGCATAAAAAGGGTAAAGGGATAAATGTTTCCATGGCAATACATTTATAGAGTGCATGGATCAGAAGCAAAGATTGGTCTTATTGTTACTGTCTCATCAAGTGCTGTCAAGTCACATTCAGTGTTCTGTATAATAATTGAAAAAGTCAATTAATCCGAAGGAAAACTTCTTTCACATGTCCAAGGCTAATCAAAGGGCTGCTATTTAAGGCATCACTTATGAACTGTTGCATCATGAACCTGGTTTTGGCTGCTCTTATTTAATACCTAGAGACTTTTTCAAGAATTCCTTGAAAGAAAAGAGAAAAAGTGTTTAATTAACTTAATAAGTTAAGTGCAATCCTTAATTTTCTTCTGAAAGAAAATGATATTTCACCACATATTCTAGCAATGACTGCACTGGAAACCTTCTGCGTATTTCAGTACTTAGAGTGAGGAGGGTTTCTTTTTTGTAATTTAGATGAAGTGAAAAAAATTAGGTGGAAAAGAATCTTTGAATAGTATGAGGGCTTTTGCTTTATTTATATTTCCATGAAAAACCTTGTTCAGGCACAGTCCAGAGTTATCTGCTCTCTCAGTGCCTTTTCTTTCCTACTAACTAGTATTGGATTCTTATGGCAATAATATAGGACCTGACAAGTGTAGAGTTGTACTTTTTCCTACTTTATATTCTTACTCTGAAGTGCAGGAACTTCAGGAAGTTATATATGCATTTTTAATAGCCCTTGATGGACTTCCATTAATTTATCCAATCAGTTTTTGAGCTTATGTATTTCTTATGTAAATCCACACTTTCTAATTTATCCCTTTATACTTCCAGTATCTTGTGGCACTGAATTCCACAATATAATTATGTTTTTTTCTGAAAAAAAATCCTATCTGATTAATTCAGGATACAATGCTGGCAAAAAATCAAGTGGGTATAAACTGGCAGGAATATATTTAAGGTTAGAAATTAGAATAACAGTCCTAGCAATTCCAGTCAGACTGTTAGGGGCAGTCTGAAGAAGAAACATGAGAAGTTTATCAGAACAATTATAAAGTGTATTTGTAGGTGACTGCACATATAACCCAGGTACTTTCCTGCAATAAGTTCCCCTTTTTCTCTAACTTTTAAATCACTGATGGTACATCTTTCTTGCTACAAAGCATGAAAAATTAGGGAGCACAGTT
The DNA here is from genome assembly GCA_000699545.1 of Podiceps cristatus. Classification (NCBI taxonomy): domain Eukaryota; kingdom Metazoa; phylum Chordata; class Aves; order Podicipediformes; family Podicipedidae; genus Podiceps; species Podiceps cristatus. The sequence goes on along the minus strand of KL265804.1, from coordinate 5,302 downwards.
CCTGTCAACATTAATTACAGCTGTTATGAAGTCAAAAGACTGTTAGGAAAAAGGCTCTTAAAAAGCATTTGTAACTTGTAAAACAAGGGCTGATCTATTGTTGCCATGAAGAGCCTCATATTTCGGAATACACTATAAATCTTGCGAGTTGTGGAGACCTATTATATATAAAACATCATTTTGGCACCCTGGAAAATTGCCGATTGAGTTTTAGTATGCTCCCTTCAGTCTCTGGTTGTGGACACAGGAACAGAGTCATAAATTACCTTAGGACATTTTTACTTCCTGCCTCATCAGGATGACTCTTCTGCTGTATTTAGCCTTTCAATCGCCTAGTTTATAAATACTTTTAATGAACTCTGTAACTAATTGGCAGGTGAGACTACACGCTGGCTGGATGTACTTGAAGATTACACTTAATTGGAAGAGCACACTTTTGGTGGATCATTTAAAATACATATGCAGATAGAAGCAAATATAAACAATAATTAACGTGTGAACGCAAACAGCGGATTGATTTGGAAGGTGTGCCATCAGAGTTCATCTGCTCTTCTGAACCTCCCTGCTCCCTGCCTGCCTTTGGGCTGGAATACAGTGCCGTGGCCGCTGCACCCGAGCAAAGGCTCCGAGGAGGTGGAGGATGGTGACACAGGTTTGGTTAATAATAGGGTAACCCACAAACTAGAGGCATTCCCCACCTGACAGCTACCCAGCCACATTCCACCTCGCACAGGGACTCTGACTCCTCTTATCGCCAGCTGAAATTAATCAAATGCTAGAATGAGTTGGCAGAGCTAAGTTAACATTTCTTTGTAGGGTTGCAGCTACTGTTGGGCAGTCTGGGCCTGCAAAGGCACCTACCTAGCCTTCTTGTCAGGAAGATAGATTATTATGTAGATATAATGAGATTCTGTCTTCAGCCAGTATAAATCAAATCAGAATTGGCCCTTCTAAAGCTGGCTGGTTGAAACTGTTGCTTTTTACATTCTACTACTTTACATGCTTTCCTGCAGCATCTCCTGAACTAGATGGGTGACTATACTGGAAGAGGAATTGGAGGATTTTTACATCAGCTTAGCCAAGCAGGCAATACACGGTTGGAAAACTGTACATCTGACATGCTGGTGCTAGTCAAACAATTGGCTATAGAAAAGATAATTTTCCTGTACAAATATGAATATTTTACAGGTACCTTTGCAGATAGGTTTTAATGCTTGAGTCCTGCTACAGCCATTATTATTTTAACAGGCTACACATCCTTATGCTGAAGCAGTCTGATTTTTGATGTTTTGTCCATTCGGACTGTTTATTTATTGGTTTATGGAGTAGTCTGCATCCTCAAAAGATTGCTTTGATTAAAAGTCCTAGAGAGCTTCTTTCTATTTAAAGGTCTTAGTAGGGCTAAAAATGCTGCACATTAAATTTGGCATTTCTGTGATTGTAGATATGCAGTGCTGTAGTAATTTCCATGTTTTTCCAGGTTTGATATCCCCTGAAATTGATTACAGAAATGATTGAAACTTTATCTTAGCAATCACACTGTAACTATTTAAATGATACCCATTTGAATCGTATCATGCTTGGAAGATGTTTCTGTGCAAGCTCAGCAAAAATTAGTAGTGTGTGAGATATTCTGGTTATTGTGTGTGATATTGTGCTAGCTGAGTTAAAATTCCTTACATTTTCTTGGAAGTATACACACAGACATTAAGCTTGTGTTTGAGTCAAAACTTGTGTTGCTTTTCATGATTTATTTGTTGAGAATGCAAATCAAAATCAGAATGATGGAAAAATTATGTATTATAGAAGTTTACTACACATTGGGTATATTTTCACAGCTTGCTCTATGAAAATTAATCTAAGCTTTATTTTGTAGTTTATTTTGTGAGATAATGGGTGCTATGTCAGAAGAAATTATTTTGAAGTCTTGCAGTTTTTTATATTCTGGTTTAAGAGAAAGGATGAAGATTATTAATTGCTTCTGCAGCTTATTGAACAGAAAGTACACATTCTGTCTGGAAGTGAAGCCAGGACACAAAAACAAAAATAAGGAATACGTCAATGCTACCTATAATGTGACTTCATAAATTCCACAAAAAGAATATCCTTTGAAGAGTTTCTGAAGTAATCTTCCCTTTATTATCCACACTAAAATGAATTCTTGTTGCAAAGAAGGGGAGATGAAAATATTGTAGCTTTTCTCTTTTAGTTTCAAGAAAATTTTAAAAATGACCAGAATTATCTGGACCCTTGTAATTGTGATTGGTGTGTTTATTAGAGTGTATATACTAGAGTTATTAAATTTGAAAATATGTCTTCATTTTTTTTCTTTCTACTTTTTCTCCTTACTGATGATTTTCTATGAAAATGTTACTTCCAGGCAGAAGTTGAATATTTGTTGGGCTTATATTAAAAACATTCAGAATTTCTGTGGAGGAAAGCTGGAGATGTGTTGAAAAGAACAAAACCTTACAGCGTGTTGCACCCAGTGTATTAATTCTGTAAAACAATATAGTTTCTTAATAGTGTGTTGTGGAATTTTGTTTGTTTGTTTTTTAGCAAAAATATATGGATTACAACTTTTTTTCCCACTTAAATGATGTTTAATATATCAAATAGCTTCCTTGGGAAATTATTGACCAAACTGTCCTGAGGCCAACCAAGCAGCAGACAAATGTATTAAAGAACGTGAATTGTAGTTAAATGGCAATAATTGTAGTTAAATGGCAACATTTTAACAGTTTTGGTATAATAGTTACTTGTATATGTGTTCACTGGGCTAGAAAATATCTTAGAATATGAAAAATGAGTGGATCCATCTTGTCTCCAAATACCATATTGCTGCAGAGTCTTAATCACAAAGTGAATTTTTAGATTTGCATTCAATTCCAGGTCTCTGTTATAAAAAAATTAGGAGTTATTGCATTGAAAACTTGGATTGCTTTTGACAAGGTGCCCAGTAAAAACTGTTTTGTTAGCAAATTTATTAAGGAAATATCTGAAAATCTGTAGTGGTGTACAGATAGACATCATCAAGATTGAAAGATAACTTGCCTGAATTACTCACTGGGTGAAATGTAATAATTAATTATTTATTAATTGGTTCTTGCCCTGTCTTTTGCTGTTATATAAAAACCTTGATAATTTTACTGCACCTGTCTACTTGGAGAATCTAGTAAAATATATTTTACCCAAACACATATCCTCTCTGGATTGGCTGTGAAATACTGCTTGCAAGTACTGTTTTGAGTATTTGCTATCTGAAATAAAAAATCCAGGTTAAATTCATGAATCAAATTATTTCAGCTCTCTGATCTCCTTGTCATATCTCTTTTAATATAGTAGTGTATAAAAACATTTAGTTATAAATGTTCAGTACCCAAAATATATTTGATAGAGTTTAAACTTTGTCATCTAAGTGAGGTCACGTCCCAGAATCAGAATGGCAGGGGCAGGAAGGGCCCTCTGGGGATCACCTAGTCCAGCCCCCTGCCAGAGCAGGGTCACCTACAGCAGGCGGCACAGGGACGCGTCCAGGCGGGTTTGAACATCTCCAGAGCAGGAGACTGCACGGCCTCTCTGGGCAGCCTGTGCCCCTGCTCCGTCACCCGCACAGGAAAGGAGTTTTCCCTCATGTTCCAGTTTGTGCCTGTTGCCCCTTGTCCTGTTGGTGGGCAAGGGCCCACCTTATCTGGTGTCTTGATGGGTGCCAAGAGGTCTGGCCCCATCCTCTTGGCACCCACCCTTGAGATATTTACAAGCATTGATGAGGTCCCCTCTCAGTCTTCTCTGCCTCAGGCTGAACAGCCCCAGCTCCCTCAGCCTTTCCCCATAGCAGAGATGTTCCAGTCCCCTCGTCATCTTTGTAGCCTCCGCTGGACTCTCTCCAGCAGTTCCTCATCTCTCTTGAACTGGGGAGCCCAGAATTGGGCACAGGACTCCAGATGGGGCCTCACCGGGGCAGAGTAGAGCAGGGGGAGAACCAAACTTGATCTGCTGGCCACGCTCTTCTTAATGCACCCCAGGGTGCTGTTGGCCTTCCTAGCTGCAAGGGCACATTGCTGGCTCGTGGTTAGTGTGTCATCTACCAGGACTCCCCATAGAGCTGCTTTCCAGGAGATCAACCCCTATCCTGGGTTATCCCTCCCCAGGTGCAGGGCCCTGCACTTGCTCTTGTTGAACCTCATGATGTTCCTCTCCGCTCAACACTCCCACCTGTCCAGGTCTTGCTGAATGGCAGCGCAGCCTTCTGGGGTATCAGCCAGCCCTCCCAGTTTTGTATCATCAGCAAATTTGCTGAGGGGACACTCTGTCTTTTTATCCAGGTCATTTATGAATAAATTGAACAAGACTGGGCCAAGTACTGACCCTTGAGGAACACCACAGGCCCCGAACTAGACCTTGCACTGCTGATCACAACCCTCTGAGCTCTGCTTTTCAGCCAGTTCTCAATCCATCGCACTGCTCACTCATCTATCCCACGGTTCCTGAGTTTACACATGAGAGAGGCAAGGCCAGAACAGACTTGCTTTGAATCCAGTGATGCAAGAGCTTTTAGCTAAAATGCCCACCTACTAATCCATTGGCTCTTTGGTAATCTTTCATTACCATAGTCTTTCTCACCTCCTTGTTGTCCAGTTTCTGGAGGAAGGAAATCTGCATTGTAATGAGCTATGGTTGTCAAACATTGCTGTTCAAAGTGCTTTATTTGAGGTACTCACTTTCCTTTGTTTTACACAGACATGGCTCAG
>KL265802.1:12321-19697 GCA_000699545.1 Podiceps cristatus | reverse complement strand
GAGGGGAGAGGGGAGTGCAGAGTTTTTTGCACTTTACTTAAACAGTGCAGATAGAAAAAGAATATATATAGCAGTTTAATTTGATCTATTTATAGTACTGAGAAGGGGCATCATTTTATATTGGATATGCTGTGAAAACTGTGGGAGACAAACATGTTGCAATTTCACAATCTTGTTCTTAATATTATTGAAAGAGAGCTGTTCTTGGCAGTAATAAATTTAACACAAAAATCAAATACAAAACAAATTTATTCTTCCAGAGCTGATACCCCAGTCATTTCTTTCTTGTCTTGCATTAAGCTTTAAAATCAACTGTCACTCCCTATCGATTGCATCTGAATTGTTATCTATATTTCTCAAAAGTACTCTTGACAGTTAATACAGTGTAAATTATAATCTGGGGAAATGCTGCTTGTATTTGGCAGCAAATTGCTTAGATTCTGACTAAAGCTGCTTTTATTTTCCATCCTTTTCTTGAGGCCATCTATTCTAGTAAGGATCATTCAGTCCAAATTATTTTAAATTTACACTCAGCTACTATGTAAATCATATTGTGGAAATCAGTGTAGGAATCAATCCTGAATTCTGCACAACAGCTGAGTGTAGAGGTATTAAATTAATAAAGAAACGGCACTACAGAGCACAGGAGCCGGGATACTTTGGGTTCTGCTTTGCATTGCGGCTCGTTTTCAAACCAGGTGAACCATCCACAGGTTCCTGTTGCACAAGTGCCGAATTTTAAACAGGCAGAAACCAGCCGGGCTCCTGCATGGTCGCGGCCAAAACGCCAGCGGTGATGGTGTTGGTGGGTGAAGTAGGGCTGAAGAGAAGCGGTCGGAGCTGGTAACTGCCGTCCGGCACACACTCCTGAGAAAGGAGGCCAGTAATCGAAAAATTACGTCATTCGAATTTAACTGTTCTTTAGGAAGAAAATAAGTATGCAGTGAAAAACAGAGGAAAATTAGTCAAACCTCCCGGCTCGATAAGGCTCAGGAGGGCTGCCATCTTCCCTTTCTGAAGACTGTCCCAAGCCCACCTCCAGCGATCCTCCTTTAAGCATCACCGGGACAAACACCTGGTTCTGGCTGTATAATTTCAGATCGATTTGTATCATGGTTTAGCTTTTGTTCTGAAATAAGAGAAGGAACAGCCAATTCAAAAAATAGAGCTGAAGTGAAATAGATTGACGGTCTGGTGTGGGCAACCCCTTGGTAGGCCAACTTCAGTGAAAGAATTTGTGTAGTGGTCAGTGCCGTATCTTCAGGGGACAAGGTTGGTGTTAATGCTGGGTGTCTAAAAGAATGTATTTTTCGATGTGTTTCAATTATACAAATAAAGTGTCAAAGTGATAGTGAGCGACTCCTCTTGGAGCAGATCTTCCCCTTGCCCTCCCTACGGGGATCTGCTTTAAGGCAGCGGGCACACTCTAGTTTTGCTTAACGACTCTCGATGATGGAGTGAGCGACGCACAGAGTAATAGTTGTAATTATTTTCTAATTGTTTGCCCTACTATAATGCATGTGGTCGGGATATAAGGAACCATACGTACAAGAAGCTCCAAGCAGACCTGTGGATGGATGGACTAACATTTACATCTTTCACCTGCAGAAAGCAGGCTTCTCCTAAGTAGTTCTTACAGAGCAGTGATTGTCTAGAAATTAAAAAAAAAGCCCAAAGGAACCAACTGCTGTAAAGGTGCCATATCTGACGGCAAAGGATAACTCTTCATTAGTGCCCAGTATCTCCTTTTATTAAAGATTATGAGTCAGCAAAGTCAGTACTTGGATATTGAAGTCCCTCATTTAAATTCCTCAACTTTTTATTTAACATCAAAAAGACTTTCTTCTTAAAAAGGATGGGGATAGTCAAAGGTGGAGAGGACTAAATAAATCAGGCTAAATATCCTCTGAAACTGCAGCTCTACCAATAGGATTACCATCAAATAACAAAAGTAGATGTTTTATACTCTGGATAATTCGTAGTGGGAGAAAAGCCAATAATGAATTTAAACGCTAGAATGTGACTTTTATTTTTTTTTTTTTTCCCCGTGACTCTTCCTAATTTGCAGGTACTGGGCTGTAGGGCTTGAGGGCTGGGGCCTGTGTCTCTTCAGAGCTCTCCCGCTGAGAGCCAGGCAATACACCTCCTGCCCCGCTTTCCCACCACCAGCAGTCTGGAGCACAGGATCAGGGTGGAAGGAGACGGCAGCAAAAAGAGACAGAAGTACAATAGGCTGTGCAAGAAGAAAAATGTTTTTCTAACTTTGAGCTCATATGTTACGGACATATTATGCTGCTTTCTGGAACTGAAATCAGAATTTCTTGAGACTTAATTTTCTTTTGCTTTTAGCGGATAGTTGTGGAAACCACTGATGCTGCTAGTCTCTTATGGCTAAATTATGTGTTCAGAGTTAGCTGGAGTATAGATTTAGTCTTGCTACTGTTGCACAGAGTCCATTGTAAGATAATTTGTCCCACTCAATTAGACTAAGTTGTCATGTGAGAAGTGCTGAGCTACCGCAGCCCGGCGGCCAGTGGCCCCAAAGTTGGCTTGCTCCGGGTGACCACCCAGGCAAGCAGGCAACCCGGCGGCGGGCCGACAGCCTAATAGCGTTAATTTACCAGCTGGGGTAGAGGTCTTTGGAAGCTCTATTTCTCCTGATGCTTCACAGAGAAGGCTGGATGGTACCAGGTAACAACATTTCTATCTTCTTATTTTAAGAGTAGGAAATTACGCAGAAATAGATGTTAAGGAACGCTGGGGTGGAAAGTCAAACACTGGCCGTTTCGGTTTTGGCAGCACTGAAGTTGTCTATTGTAACCTGAATTTTACCCCCTTTATGAACACGGGATCTGATAAGATCCTTAACTCAGTGACTGCTCACATTTGTGAGCCTTCCTACGGTTGGTGCCCGCTGCACCTAGTGCAAATCAGGATTCTGTAGTGAAGGAGACTTACCTGTACCTGCTTGTTTGTCCGTCACCGAAGCTGGGTAATACTTAGTGTCTGAGGCAGAGGAAGGAAGGTGTCCGTCCTCCGGTTGGGTCCCGCCGACCCAATGAATCAAGTCTCAAATAAAATCACGTATTTTCTGTGTCATCTCGGACAAGTCATAACCAGTTTTTCAGAGCTGCAGCATCTTTCTCTGCCTCGTCGCTGTTTAACAGCCAGTCGGAGCTTTAATTGCAGGTGTGCCGAGTGTTCACCCCACGCCTGCTGTCAGCAGGACCCGGCGTCTGGACTCGGCTATGAACCACTTCTGACGGTGCGGGGTAACTGGGAGGCGGGACAGAGGAAAACCTCGGGAAATACAAAGTGTAACAGAAGTAAGATTTTAAGGATGGTCAACTGGCCTGTGGTGGATCATCTCCTGGTGAGCCAAGCTGTTGATGGCAGAACGCAGACCTCCTGCAGCTTGTGCTGGTCCAGGTGGAGCCAGCCCAGAGGTCTCCACACCGGGGTGGTGGTCAGTTGGCTCCACCGCCTTAAATCACAGCTTGGTTTCAATCTCCATACTTCACCCCGAGTGAAACCCAGTAACGCAGCGGTAATTTCACCTCCTGGAAGGGCAGTGCTGTTAATTTTGAAATGCTTAAACGTGATGGGGAAAATGTCTATAAGGAGGTTGATGAGACATTGACTTCATAAATTACAAGGTTAGGGAGATGTGCCCTGTGGAAGTCACGGTGCTACACATTTTTCAGGGAATATAAGAAACGTGTGAGGTAATGTTAATCATCGTTCTCCATCCTGTACACTGAGTAGGACAGCTATTTACATAGGAGAACGTGATAAAATGTAATCATATAATTTAATACTTATAAATCAATACTATGTGAAGATTGCGCAAGCATTCGTTAACTCGTGGGTAGTTGACAGCGAGCATTTCTTTAATGTAAAGTCTTTAATTTGCAGATATACGTTACTGGAAGTAGTAATGAAAAACCTGTATTTATTTTGGGACATTTACAAATTGATGTGCTATTCCATTTCGAATGGGACTACAAATCAATGATTTTATCCTCTAACCACTATAATCATAATTTGCCAGTTGTTTAGTTGGAGGGAGTTTTTAAATTAAAAAAAAAGATCATAATCATTATACCAACAAGAAGACTGATTAATTAATTAGTCCTCACTGAGATATTTAGATGTACCAACTTTCAAAGTGTCCAGTATGAAGCTAAATTACTTTGCTGTTGTTCTGGCTTGGCATTTATGGTAATTTGTCAAGCCTCTATGCAGTAATGGATTGACTCATATAACGAAGGCTATAATTGCAGCTGTTAGGTAGGCCTTCTTTATCTCGGCCTGTCTCGGTCCCCATTCCTGCATGATTTCTTGCTGTGCCGAAGCCATGTGTGTCTTGTTTTGTTTTAATACATTACTGACCCAGGGTCTCAGGTTACTGGGGTTCCTGTCATACATTTAGTTCCACTCTCATAAAGCATTGCACAAAAAATGCTGGAACAAGGTAACAATCATTGCTCAATATACTAAGTATAAATGTCAGAGTGTAAAACTTGACTGCAGGAGAACAGTGTAGGGGGAGATAATAATTGAAAATAGGACACTCTGAGCTGTAGCAGTGAGGCTGTGAGTTATAAGGGCTCCTACGGCATCGTGCAATATGTCTGCTATGTCTTGTTTATCATTAAAAGCTTGATATCGGCCGTCTCCTTACTACATATATTACGCTGTAACGGCATGTTTTGTTCCGGTGGCTAAAATTCGCCTTGCAGACCTTACCAGGTCATGTTCTCTGTCGTACTGGGAAAATCCAAAAGGAGCGATGGCATCCTCGCCAGCATGATACAGGAGCCTGCGCTGGGCAGCAAATGTAGTAGAACAAAGCGTTTGTTTAGTACTTTTAAACTGTCTTCTTCCGCGGTCCTACCTTTACCCTGACGCATGACTTACTTTGAAAAGTGTATAGGTGTGACAAGAGATGTTTGGTAAACTTATCTTTTAATCTTTGATAACTTACATAATTGAAGAAGTTAACAGGTTGTTCACTTAATAGGTATCATTTATACAGGATTTTTTTACTAACTTGCTGGAAGGGGGAAAAGCCACTCTTGGCTAATATGAAGCATATTTTGCATTTATTATGGGAAAAAAATTTCAGGTAGGAGGTGAGGAGACAATTTGGGAATTTTCGTTAGCTGAAAAACTGCATATTAAACATGAATTGTGATTTTCCATCTGGCCCTACTGGTTAGGAAGCTGCAGTTGGGCATGATCTTCACTGTCAATCAACAGTCCCCAACTGCGAGATGCAAACCTCATGACGAAGCCCACCCCAACTCATTAAACCAAAGCAAACTGTATGAAGTGCGCCGCTGTGTGATTTTAATATTTGGTGCATGTGACAGGATCATTTTAGTGATTTGCAGGATTTATCTCCTCTTAAAAGTACTGCCTAAGGCTACTCTAATTGGTAGGAAAGCAAATTCCCCCTTCTCCTCCTGTCACTCTTTGTTTTATTTACTGAGAACTGCCGAAACCTATTTACACAATAATGAGGATAAATCACCGTGATGCTTTCAACACAAAGAGAAATGTTGCGTGAGTTGAAAGCTGTACAATTAAAACTAAATTCAAAATATTTCTGAAGTAGTGTCTACAGTTAGTGATAGTGAAATAAAATTAAGACAAATGATATGAGCATATATTGAAACTGGCGAAGACAGACAGCTAAAATCAAAATTCTTGAGGCGTCTTTTATGACGGACAATTTCATTCAAGATTGCAATTAAGTAAATGTATGTAAGTTGCCGACAATAGCCCAGATGTTCCCCCTAGATACATATGCAGCTCTTTCGTTTTTCTCATCAGCGTGGAGCTCAGCTGCTTTCACCACAGTTGTCTTCTCCACAAGGTGCCCACCAGCAACCTCTCCACCTGTGGGTCAGGGTGGAGATACTACAGGTAGGGAGGACGCTCCGCTATGTGGGTGTGAGGTTGCACCCCATTCACTCTTTCGTCCTGGAGAAGTGACTCGAAAAGGAGACAGCAGCTTCAAGCTGAGAGTGGCCCAGGCCAGGCATCAAGGTGGATGCTGTGGACGCAACACCTGAAGCCGGGATTTCAGCGGGTCTATGGCCTTTTGTGTCCCAGTGCTGAGAAGAGTTTCCAGATAAAGATTTCCCTTGACTGGCTCTCATTGGGGGAGAACAAACTGCTGGGGTTGTTGCAATAGAATGAATTATGGACCCTTGTTCCTGGGGCCTAATTCTGTGCTTCTTGCCTGTAGACCTCCACTGAAAGAGCCCGGTCTACAAATACCGTCCCAAAATGGGCTGCTCAGCACCTGATTTCTTTTACAAACAGAACAATCTTGAAGCGCTTACATACAAACCCCATGTATCGCTATCATGAGACGGTTTATGTGTGTTTTGATAAATATCAATTAAAAAATGATTTAAGATATACACCGTTGAGTGAACTTTGCTCTTACCTGATTATTAGTCTGTACCGTAACAACCAGATAGCAGAAGAAAGTCAACCTGTATTTATCAGGGCCAGTGACAGCGGCCAAACCCTCTTTCACAGAGTACATTCTGTCTTCTCTTCAATTTGCCCTGGCACAAGCTCCTGGGGCTCAAATTAGACCACACTGTTGAAACCAAGAAAACACCATATACACCATGAAGAGAAAATCGTATCTTTTTTTTTTTTGTCGGGGACACAAGCAGGTTACCGATGCTCAGTGGCAATGGTAGAGGTGGCAAAGCAACAGGATGATGCCGAATAGTTCTGCCAAAATGGCACCGTGGTGGTGCCAAGAAAGTGCCAGTGTTCAGCACCGCTCCACTTGTGCGCACGACTCCAGCAGAGAACAGATATCTTCTTTGCTGTTAAGTGCAATGTAAGATACCAATAAGTGTAATAATGAATAATTAAAGATGTATCTCTTATTAGAACACAGGTTTCACGTTATCTGTAAACGGAGCTTCGTTTCCACCGAAACGAATGGGAAATAAATTCTTTTCACAGAAGCTTCGTAAGGTATTTTTCACAGATGGTGTGATAAAATACTTAAATAATCCTATAAAATTACAACATCAAAGTAAAAACTTATAAAATATTAAGGCCTAAAATGACCTTTTGCAAAAGCATGTGCAAGTCCATCGATACGAGTGGAGTTATTTTTATTTATGTTGTCAGGTGTTCATTACAGCTGCATAAAATTTGAATAATTGGCTCTTTGGTTTAGATCCCACAATAAGCGATATCAGAGGCAAAAATCCTATTGATATTAATGGTGGAGAACCAGACCTCACTGCAGCACAGCACGCAGAGCTTCGCCAACCTGCATTGGGTGTGGAGAAACGCAGGGTTGGGATGTAAGCTGCAGTCAGAGTCGTACAGAT
>KL265801.1:21373-52860 GCA_000699545.1 Podiceps cristatus | reverse complement strand
TGATCTTAAGGGTCTTTTCAAACCTTGACAACTCTATGATTCTATGAAACTGTATTTTGACTAAAGCTGAGGGACACAGCCTCACTTTCTGTAGCATGGAATAGCATTATTACCCTCACATGAAAAGGTTACATAAACTTTTCCCATTAAAGATGGAGCATTAACAGGAAATGTTTTATGTATTCTAGCTTACAGGAAGATAAATTACTTGTAACATAGAAATCTTTTACACGTACAGCACAACTTACCAGCAAGTGCAGACAAACCTATTTCATGTTGTATCTCCTGAAAAGCACCATCACCTTCTTCAAAGGACAATGAGGAGGTCCCAGCTCTGTTCTCTCTCCCTGTTCAGTGCCCTTCAAGTATCATGTGATTAAACATAGAAATTTTCTTTGGATTGCCTGTGGGATTTAAAACTCTATTTGGTCAACATTCAAAAATCTAACATGAGTCAATTTTAAGTTGATGAAAATTAAGTTGCTTATTTTTACAGTAGATTAAAAACATGAAGTATAATCAAAGGCTGAAATAAAGACACTGCCTTTCAGATGTGAATGTTTTACCTACTTCACCAGTAAAGAATAAGATGTAAAGGTTTCTTTTATTGCTACTGTTATTACTAAATTATTGCTAAGTTTTTATTACTACTTATTAAGTAATTATCAAAATAATTATTTGAAGAATAATTCCTCTGTGCTGCAAAGAACTCTATTTTCCTACAGAATAATACAGATTACTGATGCCACAGCCTTCAGAGAAACCATTCCTAAAGTCCTATTAAACTTCAGCAGAAGTGTGGGTGTCTGGCTGTCCATAAAAAGCATGAAGCAAAACTGTAACTGTTCCAATACAAATAATTGCTGGAGAATTTTTATATTTATGCTGATTTTTACACCCCCATTACATTAAGTTTAAAAAAAAACAAAAACAAAAAGAAAAAAAAGAAAAAAATATAGAAACAAGTGTTATATGCTGCAAGAAGAACAAAAGGAAATTTTTTTGATATTTCTTTAGGGTGAAAAAAGAATAACGCAAGAATTAGTTTTTCTATTTGGTGATGTGGCAGCAAAAACAGAACCTTTGAATGTCACAGGACAACAGTTTAAATGGATGTGTTATATATTTTTAAGTTGTTGCCAGTATTGCTACATGACGTTTTTCAAAAAGAATCTAATAAGAATAACTTTTAAAGTGTTTTTGTAATCTTTGGTAACTGAAAAATTATTTAATTCAGCTGAACATTATTATGTTAACATTTATTGTAATTTTAGTACAGCCTAACTGGGTTTGATATTTCACCTTTTAGATGGTTGCATATTAAACCATCACCTTCTGTGAGCACAACGTTTAGTTCTTCATAAAGTCTGCATAGACAACATGACGACTGAAAAAGATTTAACTGAAGTACGCAGAAGAACCGGCATCAGCGAGCACCTCCGCTGGGGTCTAGTTGTTTCATGGATGTTAGATAAAATAAACAGTAAGGAATCAAAGACAGCCAATTTCTCTACTTCAGACTAACCATGCAATTTCTCTAATCACTAGATAACTGAGCAACCTGTTTCAGCCTGGCGTAATAAGCATTCAAATAATCACTGCAAAATGACTTGCCTCAAAGTGCCATAATTTATTCTGTGGGCTGGAAAAGCCACGGATTGACTATATCTTTGCTTCCATTCAGCCTGAGGAGAACCTGAACCTTATCCAAGTGACAGGGGACATTATAGTCACTGTAGTTTTTTCCAGGAGGGTAGACTGATGTTATTTCCCCTCTCTACCACAAGCTACTGTGGTCCACAGCAGAAGAGGCACCCTCTGATCCCTCAGGGCATGATTCCAGCTCTGACCCTGAGTGAAGCGCATATATCGGCAACGAAGCCCTTAACAACTAACCATTAGCACGGTGCCTCATTGAGCAGCTCTTTTGACAATCTGCACTTCGGAGGATGCAAAAAGTAAAAAAGCTTGAATGGATTTGTGAACCCAGAGCAATGTTTTAAAGACTGTCTAGGTGTCTACATTCTAGTGAAATAAATGGGACTTCAGTGCCTCAGAGGCTTCAAAAGTCCAGTAACTATGAATTGATCAAGGAAAGTGTCCAAGACAGTGTAAAATTAAAACGCAGATGTTAATTGCTGGATGAAAAGCAGGGCCTGAATGTTATATTTAGAAGTACTGACAAGTCCTCCTACTTTTCTTCCCTCCACTCTAGAACTCAGAGGATTTCATGAGTATGAAAAGATATTATCTGTCCAGTTTTAATGTTGGCATTACCAAGTACAAATAAGCTTGTGACAAACACTGAAGATCTTTAGATAAGATGTGGATGTTGATTCAATTTTTTTCATCAGATTTCCTAAGTAACCCCTGGAAAGGCACTTCGACTTTGTCCTGTTCAGTCTGGAATATGAATCGGTACAACATTCTGCCTGGAGCTAGTAGAAACTTGTTTTAACACCAAACCAAAATGAAACAAACCATGCAAAAGGAGTAAGCAGATTAAGAATTCCCCAAACTCCCCCTCCTTTATAAACAACCAACCAGAACAAAAATAAGAGAAAAATAAGCAACAGCATTCCACTAGCCCTTATCTTTAATATTCTTCCTTTATTTTCCTTTTTTTTTTTTCCCGTACAAGGAGACTAAAAATGAGATATAGCAGAAGCACAGGACATTCAAAGATGAGGGAATCAAAGCATATTTGAAAAAAGCCTTGCAAAATAAAATAAAATAAAATTGTTTGGTGTAAGAAAGGTTAAATAAGAAATGATACCAGAAGTACTCATACAAGTATGTGGTGCCAAGTACAATGAGACTATTTACCTCTTCTCCTAATATCCACAAAAGGAACAGTAAATTAAATTAAATCAAAAGGAAGAATAACAATAATAACAATAACAAAAGGAAGAATAACTATTAACAATTGTCCTTTTACACAATACATAATTGGCCTTCATTCATTATACCTGCTTCTATCTCTTTCCACAAAAATAATAAATAAGGTCAAACCACGCCATAAAAAGAGGCTGAGGCATTACTATGTCTTTTATGAATGAACATAAGTCCCCTCTATTAGAGAAATAAAAGCTTATGGTGACTGAAAGGAGTTCCCATGGGGAAGAATCGTCATTGTCCATTATGAGTTTTTCTCTAATAACCTTGGAAATCAGTGATGCTGTTCTCTAGCCAGGAAAATATAGGCCTGAACTGGTGTGAATTGGTCCAAAATTGTCCCTATCCTAAATGCAGCATCATGAAAAGAAAATCTAAATTTTCTGGTTTTTCACTCCCAAAACTAATGGAAATACTACCACTGAGTTTGTTTCGAACCAAATAGGAGTTTAAATAGGGCTTTTCTTAATGATCATGAATGTTCACTCTCGAGTTAGTTGAGTTTCATAAGCGGTATGTTGTGAAGCTGAGTTAGTAGGGTGACTTAATTGTTTTAAATGCTGAAGCCAGGACTGTCTGGAAGTACAACTTTGAAATAAGATTATTTTTAACATCAATCTTAGTGAAGCTAAAGGTCAAACTAATAAACTGTAACAATTTTTAAAAATTAAACTGTCGAGAGACTTAATATTTTTAGTTATAATAAAATCCTGCCTTCTTGACAAAATGTGGAGGAGGCAGGGTGCTTGTTATTTAAAGGTTCTGCAGAAAAGTTCAAAGGAATAAAGTGCCTGTATGGGTCCATATATCCTAGATTCTGGGGGAGCTGATGCCTGTGTACATTTTGTTGAAGCTGCCTTGTGCACTGCAGTCTAGCACTTGCTTTTGATACCTGTTAAAAACTGAAGTGGTTTTTTGAATACTTACAAATTTTAAAATCCTCTTCAGCAGGGAGGGAAGGAAAAAAAAAAAAAAAAAAAAAAAAGAATGCTTTATCACAGCAAGGAGAAAATTCCTTCTTCATTGTAATTGAAAAGAGAATTTGAGGCACTGAGAAGAGGGGGAAAAAACCCCTCATCTTTCATATTTTTTACTATTTATTATCAAGTAACTTATAAAGATGGGAAGATTTTTAATTTTTTTTAAGATCTGATATCCTGAAACACAATTACTTTATAACAGCGTGGATCTAACTTAGTGGCTATCTTTTGAGTAATAAGACATGTAAATTCGTACCTACAGATCCACTTTACGCTATGGTTATGAATTGAATTAAAGCTCATTTCAGTAAATGGCTGTCTTCACCTTGCTTACACATATGCATAGGACAAGCAAATACAGAACTTGACTTGCTGGACAGAGCACGACATTTTAAAAAATAAAAAAATAAAAATAGGGGCATTGTAGGTGAAATTCCTGAACTGCTACTGGCACCAGACAGGAATCAGATCAACCCCATTTTCAATGAGATAGTGAACTGCAATCTCTTAATCTGATAGGCACATTCTCTCCAGATTCTTCCCCCTAATTTCATAACCCTTCCTTCTCTTTGTCTTGATCTAACCTATTCCTGGGTCCAAAATACAATCTCCACCACTTTTTCCAGCTGTGATGTTATATTTTACTATTCTGCACTTCCTTTGGGGCTCTTTCTTTTCTAATTATCACACTAAGTAGATCTGGCTCTCTTGCTCACAGCTTGATCACTTTTTTCATGTGTGATACCATCTGCCTAATAGGCTTTCTTATCTGGTTTAAGGCCGGGGTTTTTGGTGGGAGGGGGGTCTGCTATTGTGGATTCTGGTGGATATCCCCAGAGATTTTAATCCATGTTTTCTTATCATTAAAAAAATCCCTTCTCATTTTATAGCTGATTTCAGCAACAAGTTTTTAAGCCTCATGTAGGAGAATATGCCTTGTCTGCAGCATGTTTGTACAAAGCTCACAGCAAGGTTTGTTACACAAGGCTGTAGCTGGTTATAATCTTTTCTATTCAAATGTGTCCCTTTAAGTAGAGATAGCCAACAAATGCCTGCCCTGAAAGAAACATATTTCCTTCATTCTGTCTATTGGCGGGGCGAAACTCTCACCTAGCACAAATCAGTGTCAGTCTGATTGATTTTATAGATTTTAATAATGCAATGCTGATTATGAGAGCAGACCTAATAATTTTATGATGATTGTTTCTGTTAGACAAATTAATAATAGAAATGCTCCAAGAAATTAAATACTCAGCTGCCAGTGAGGAGCATGGGTGCCTGGGGCTGAATTGAGATGAGCTTATACAATTCTGTATCCCTTCTGGAAGAAGGATCCTGCTCTTCGTGTGCAACAATGCCTGTGGTGTAAAAGCCAGAATATAACCATCTAATTTATTTCCTGTACGATCCATTGATTAATCATTTCTTTGCATTCAGTGATACAGAATACTATACTGAAATATTTGCTAATGCACAAACACCTTCTTCCCAGTATGACCATTTCTATATATCAGAACTGGGTGAAAACTAGGCAGATAATTATAGCAGAACAAATTTCTTCTGCAAATTTTACTTTTGCAAGGGATTGTCTTAGTGCTTAACCTTGTGAAGGAAGCTATAATTGATATTTGGAGGTACAATAATGTAATTCATTCTGCAAGAGAAAACAGGAAAATAAAGGAATACCCTTATTTTCTGAGGCTCATGTCAAAGGTTAACACTTAGAAACTGTTATCATACTTTTCCTCACACTTTATGAAACTCTGGTCCTCTCAGATTTCATGGCAAAGTCCCTCTTTATGTCTAGAGGACCAAAATTTTATTCATATTAAGCCATTATTTGACATGTTGAAACCTTTGTTATAAATGGCTTTATGCTTATATAAAAACTGTGTTAAGAATACGGATGCAACTCTCTAGCATCAAACTAAGGAGTCCTCATCTTTTTCTCTGGAATGTTCTATGCGTTGTTACACCATAAAACCTACTATTCAAAACACCAGATCAACATGTAACTTGATGAAATGACAGTGACTTCCCTCAGTTTACCTCAACAAGACTTTAGGCCTGATTTTTGGGGGCATATCAAAACACATAGGCAGGGAAATTTTACTTAGAAAAACACCTATTTAAAACATCAATGGACAAGCAGAAAAAAAACTAAATTATGGAAGCCTTCCCAGCAGAGCCGATACATGAGATGAGGCATCTATAATTGTTCAAATTTCAGTTGTGTGGCATATGTCTCACAGGCGCTTGCTTTGATTAAGGTCATAACATAGGTTAAGATTAATCCCTTACCTTTGACTAGTAAGTATGTGTAGAATCATCGTTTCCTGTTTCAATTGATACTTTCACATCGGAAGAAATCCACTTACCACACACCAAGCTTATCTTGTCCTCTTTGCTATTTTAACCCAAGTCAGCCAAGCTGAATAGACACATACCTCATGACAGACAGGGTGATCTGTCGGTACAGACAGCACAGGGCTGGTGTAGGGACTGAACAAGAATTTGATGAAGCTAACTATTTCTTCACCTTAAGTGGAAATGCAGCTATATTCCAGTCACCTGGATGCTCTGCTGCTTCAGCTGAAACATGTTTCCGTGTACTACACAATTATTCTGCCATCTGCACGATGCCAGTACATCTAATACACAGGGAATTTGGATATAGCCACAAATATATTAATTATAGTGCTAAACTTCTTTCACAAATCAATACTGTTTCAGTAGTTCCTCTATACTAAACTGAATTCAGTGCAACAAAAGCCAGTAAATCTCAGTTATTCATTAATTCTGTCATCAAAGGTTCCATTTTCATTATTGTTACTTTATTTGATATCTCTGTGGATATTGAATAGACTCTCACGAGTATTCTGGTACACTCTACTGAATTGTTTGACTTTTCACCCATGTTTCTTAAGAGACTAGATCCTGACACAGTTCAATATCTATTACCTGTAGGGTAGCTTGAGCACTTGAGAAAAACATTCCTTCATTTAGCTTTGGCTTAGAGGGGCCTGTTAATTTTAGAATTGCACTCTGAGTAGGACATCTGAAAGGATATAGCACAGTTGTCAAATACTGGTCACCCAGATGTGTATTACATTATGGTCAAGTCCACATCACTCTTGAATTGATCCACCATCATGGAAAAAATATTCAACTTCGTGAAAAAAAATAAACACATTTCTGTCTCATCAGGAAAATTAGCCTAAACTTACAGATGGAGAGATTATAGTAGACAGAGATAAAATAAAGTTATAAATCCAGCATAAGAAAGAGAAAACTCTCTAAAATAAGAGTAGCTTAAAAATAATTTTAAAAAGGAATATAAGACAGTGGAAAAAAGAAATACAAGAACCAGCCTATCAGTTTCTATAAAAATAGTATGGCTCAAATAACATTGATTTTTTTCAACAGAATTAAAAAAAAAAAAAAAAAAAGTGGAAGGGAGAGAGAGATGGATTAAAGACAATATGGGGAGATTCTCCTCATTCTCCTACCTTATATTGAAATTCTACTCTCTCTCAAAATATTTAATATCAGTACTGCTTTGTAAGGTAGAAGGAATGTTTTCCTAGAAATGTCTTAAATTTCAAAAGCTCTTCTGTTTTCCAAAATTAGAGTAGTAAGCATGGTAGTAGCAACAACTAGTATATTGAAGAGTAACAAATAACATTGATTCTTTCTTCCACATTTTTCTGTCTAGTTTGGCCACAAAATACTCTGTAGTATTTCCTCTCCTTCTCTTTGTTGGGACACAAATAAATATTCGAGATAATGACAGCTGCAAATTGTGCATCTGGTTTCCTAACTATTACTTTTTAAAAACAGAATTTTATTCATCTGACTGATGATAGGTTTTATGTACAGAAGCAACCATCACCCAGTCCAGACAGGGAGAAGGCCATAAAATAATTTATTTTCTGAGCTTGAGAAAAGCTATTTATTGCAAGAACCTGCAGGTGTTGTACCCCCTGATGCAGAGCAGTTCCATCAGGTTTTAGGATCTCAGAGATTATCAGTTGAAAAACTAAAATTAGCAGCCCTTGAACCTGCATTTTAAAATATTTTTCTTAGGTCCTTTCCTAGTCCAGAGAAAGATGATCAACTTTATTATTCAGACTTAGAAAGGTGAAATACTTGAGACAGAGTTATTAAACCCACATCATCAGTTTAAATATTTCTAATGATGTTAATGAAGATGAATGTGAAAGGAAAAAATAATCAAAGACATTATAATTTTATGACATCTATTTATAACATATTCAAAACTAAAACAAATGTCTGATTTTTAATGCTATTGGTTTTGGTAGAAGAAATCAGTGTTGACTTTTCTTAAAATTTTATTTTTTATTTTTTGTGATTTTAATGTTTATTCATGTAAGTTAATGAGCTGTCCAATCTAACAGAGTCCCAGAATCAGGTCTCAAACAGCACTAGCAACCAAAAAATATGTGAGTCAGACTGCAGGTATCAAGTGAATGACTTAGAGCCCGAAGTCAGTGACTAGCAAGCATGGAAACAACCTGAAACTGAGTGGGCTCTCCCGGTGCGGGATGACGTTCCCTGCACCCCCTCAACCTGAACAGTCCGGTGTCCGCTACTGCCCACCCAGACCCAGAAATGCAGCAGCTCCTCAGAAGCCGAGTCTTTGCAGGAAGCCACCTGAGTGGATCAGAGCACTTCCCACACACCCTCCCACCCCAAAAAAATGTTACGCAAAGATGTATGCATCTTGAGTAACAAAGATATCAATGTATCATAATAAACAAGCCTAACAATCCAGCCTCTAGAAGCGGAAGTTCATGGAAAAGGTGAGATGGGGGGTTTTTTTGTTTGTTTTGTGGGGTTTTGTTGGTTGTTGGTTGGGGTATTTTTACCCCAGGAAACAAAAAATTTGGACTTGTTACCCTCCTCAGACTGTAAGAAGTCACTAGCTCCCACAGGCAGCCCCTCATCTGGAATTTAAATGTCAGTCTAGAAGGGAGGAGTTTCTCCTTTCCCGTTAAAGCTCTTCTTTAAGATGAAGAGAGGAAGGCTAATTGGGCCAAAGACAGGCATTATGCTTCAGTGTGACCTAGGAGACGCTGGTCCCCTGGGCTGCCCTATTCATTTAGCATTGATACTGCATAGCCTGTCATTAGAAGAGTGAGGGGGAGAGAAAATGCCAGGACATCTCCCCCCATGTAAGCCTCTCCAGCACTGTGCTTGAGAGCCATATACCTGCATTCTTCCTTAATCCCAAATGGGGTATATCTAAAGCTTACGTCTAACTTGAGATTCCTCTATATCGTGAGTATCTTGCTATCATAACATATGTTAAGAGAAAATCCACTTATAATATGTAACAGCCAATATAAACATTCCTAGCCTAATGGATTTTGCTCCTGAAGAGTGAGATAGTACACATACAGGTATGTGGTACACACTCAAGCATTTTCGTGGTAAAATCATAAAAAATCATCATATCTGTACAAGAAAGGTTGTCACACAAACCTGCCTGTATTCTATTCCTATTTTTTTTAAAGGAAAACTAGTTTTCTAAGAGCCCTCATTTTTACTGTGTACCTTGGGCAAAATGTTAGCTTTGCTGCTGGCCCAAGGTCTTCCTAGCACAGATGAGCTGTTACTCATCAGCCAGCCAAGTCGTTCATGAGTTTCTTTTGATGTTTTTTGCAGCAAGTTGCATTCAGCCTTAACAGCTCAGAATAGCTAATCTTTTCTATGCTGTGCACCACTGAAACAGTTTGCTCCAACCTTAGAGAGCCAAGAACTTTCTCCTTTTCCTCAGGGCAGTATTCTGACATATTTGCCAGTATTTATGGCTGAACTTGTACAACATTTTAAAATCTGGCTTAGAGTCTAGATCACAGACTGTAACTGTAGTTCTGGCATTACTCATAAAATCATCATCCCCATTCCAGGGGAAAGTCTTGCATTACCAGTTAGTCAGGCATTGAAAAAGATTTCACTGGTAAACACAGAAGTGCTGTCATTCAAGATCTTTCCTAGGGACAAAATTATTATTTAAAATAGAAAGAAAGAACATAATAATTGTTTATTCTGTTCTTTGACCATATTCAAGCATGTTAAATGAGAAAAAGAAGAAAAAATATAAAAGGTAACAAAAATGCTGTTTGAATTCCTTTTAGTTTATGGAATAAATGGAGGAGCTACTGCTGTTAAGTTTCTTCAAAACAGTCTATATATTATAGGTGCTTTGATCTGCTAAAGGGGCCCACTTGCCAGAATCTCCATCACAAATGGTAGATATGCAGTGTTACCATAGAAATGGGACAGCACCACAGAAAAAGACATATAATCATGTGTGTATCTTGACTGAAGACACACATAACTATGCATGGGAAACCGTCATGCTGGGATTACTTCCTAAAATAATGATGGGTTTGCCTCTAAAATTGCTGTTCATGGTATCTGCCATGTTTACCGTGACTGACTCCAAAGCAGAGCACAAAGAGGGAAAAAATTAAAACCTTCACCGGGACTCCATACGGAGGATATGTATGGGTAAGGTAGGAAAACGTAGCATAGGTAAATGTAGCAAATGACAAGAGCAGAAGAAAAAAGAGACAAATTAAAAGAGTGAGAAACTGAAGAAATTGTGAGAGTGAAGTGAAATGAAATACAACCAAGAACTGAAGGGAGAGTGGAGGGCGAGAAATTTAGTAGCAGAAAATGTAGAGAAAACAGACTCATGTGGGAAACAGAAAAATGAGACAGCACAGGAAAGTGAACAGAAAGAGCAAAAGCAGAGGTGAGAATAAAAAGGAGAAAATCCCTAGGAGAAAATGATAGAAAATGGATTAGTGAGAAGAAAAACAGAGGAGGAAATGCCAACATTTAAGAGGAATTGTAGCACAGTCTAACTTATTAAAGAAGCTATATATCCCATACTTTGAAGGCATAAAATCCAGATATGTTTGCTTTTTTTATTTAAAAATTAATAACAAAGAAATAGTGTATCTTACAGTACGACTTTTTTTCTTTTTTCTTTTCCAAAGTTCACTAATATTAAAATATCAGTAAGTAGAGTTTGCAAAATTTAACCACACTTTTCATTTCTGGAAAATGATCACCCATGTTTTATATAATAACTAGCCATGTCCCTCAATTCTATTGTTTGCTTATTCAACCATTTAAATAACAAACAAACAAACAAACCAGAGGCTTGAGATTAAAACTCTAAACCCTTGTTGAGGTAGTAGGTATCTGGCCAGCTTTTCAGACATTTGAAGAACCCTGATAGGAACTGACAGCAAGAACAGCATTTTTGAAATTCTGTTTATTTATTTACATCTCTAAATAAAGATTATGGGTTCTCCTGGGATTTTTCTTTGTTTTTTTCTTAAATTAGCTTAGCTTTTTTGTTGTTATTATACATTAAACTCTTTATAATTTTTATGTTAAATAGTGTCATCTACTCTTACGCTTCCAAACACGATGTGATAATGAGGAGATTTTTGAGCTTTTTTTTAGAAGTTGCTTATAATTTTCTGGGGGAAACAAAAGGTTACAGTTATTTTACTTTTTAATATAGCAAGACTCTCAGTTTTTTTGCCAGACGGGAGATTTTTTCAGTCCTTATCAGAATTTTTGTACCTTTCAAATGTGTGTCATGATGAAATACATTGTCATAAGAAAACTTTTCAAAGAATTAAAATAAACTGAAACTGTAGATTGCATAAATTTACAAATATTTTTTTAGGAACAGTAACAAAAACAAAATTAGCAATTGATGTTATTTTACTTAATCCAGCCTATTTACTTAGAAAACTTAAAAAAGTATGAAATTAAATACCCATAGCTGCCTGATTTTTTTTTTTTTTTAAGCCCACTCTTATATTATTCCTACAAAAAGATATTTCTGCTCCCTTATAAAGATTTATTCTTGTTTTGACATAACACAGTGTGGAAATTAAGTCCAGAATACCAGACAATGAAAAATTCAGGTTTAACGTATATATACCTGAAGGCCTGACAAATGATAAATTAGAAAGGGAACCAATCTGTTAACTTTTCCCATGTTATACTCAGGGACAAATCTCTGAAGGCACTTCCACTGTTGTCAAAGTTTCATTAAGACACAGAATCCTTCCTAGGGTTCTTCAGGTGCCAGTTTGATGGATGTGCACTACACAATGTGTTTCTGGGCACTGAAGGGGGTTGCAATACCTACTGTACAGCTGTCAGGTGTTTGTTAACTTGAGCACTTACACAACAAAGGCCGTGCAAATACAGGCTGAAAATGCAGCGTAAACAAAGGCATAAAGCTCTGCAAGAAAAACAACACCTGGAGAAGTCCATAAGTCTGGAGAATTAAGGTTGCTGTAGGGAGAAATTAATTTTGTTTCCACTATGCTCCTAAGACTTTCAAAAACAGAGTTTCAACAATAACTTTTAAAAATTTCTATACAGCTTTCAGAAAACTAAATTTTTTTGGAGTCTAGTTTTAATACTCAAAGGCATGAATTGACTACTGTTTCATTTTTATCTTGTTATAGTATCATTATGAAAAGAAAAATATATATAATAAAAATGTGTTAAAACACTGGACTAGACATTCTATGATTCTATGATTAAGTGTAAGCAACAGGTCATCTTCCATAGTGTCAGGTATGGAAATAAATTGTCAGGAGAAAAATCAGCTTAAAAATACATAAATCGTTCTGTAATGTTAATTATCTTACTAGTAATACAGCCTCTCTCAAATTCCCAAGGAGAACATAGTGATAATGAAGGTTTGACCTTCTCCTTGTATAACCAAATATGTAATAGCAGTATTCCTTTTCTCCCATACCTATCACTTTAATGTTTATAATTGAAAACACATTTGTTTATTTAAAGAATGTGGTTACATTATCAAAGGTTGAATGAAAAGCCTTATAGAAAGACAGTGCATCAGTAATATAGTTGTCATTGCAATTCCCTGTGAATAAAATTCATTACAATGCATAAATTAATTTGTAACCATTGTAATCAACAACATCCCAGTGAAAACACAAATATACTGGGCAGAATTAACAACTTCAGAGGACATAGCAGTTTTGTTAGTAGCCTTGTTATTCAGATAATATGTCAGTGGAAAGAAATGATGTGAATATTTAAGAAGCCCTTAGCCATCTTAAGTTTTACTACTAACAGCCTATAAGAACAGGATTTAGTCAAAGTTTACAATTAAATAACAGGTTATTTTAGAGAATGAAAATTATACTGAAAATAACCTTTAAACTTCTAAATATCCATTGAATGTTTCAAAAACATGCTTAGAAAATGTGCTTGCAATCCACGCAAGGAAAATAAATTTATTAGCGCCACGTGTAATTATGTGAAACTACATTTAGCACTTGATCTATTTACATGAAAATGGTTAAAGCCTACACACGTAGCTATAAATGCACACATTTCAGCTTTTGGGAAGGCAAACAAACATTTTTCCTGAAGGATGAAACACTGATTTCCAAAGTATTTAGGTGAAATATTCTGATGCATGTTCAGACTCTCAAGAAAATAGGAAAAACTTTGAAAGGGACCTTCTCCTGGTTTAGGTGAGTACATCAGACAATCCCTTCTGCAGTCCTGCAACAGGATTAAAATTGCAGCCAGTTAAATTCCCAGCACCTATTTTTTCGCGTCTCATTGCTCCGAGGTTTTGAATACTGCTTTTAATTTTCAGCATAAATTCATATATGCTGAGGTTATCTCTATTTGTCCTTTGACAAGTGTTATCTTTTAGGTGAGAAGCATTTCCCCCTGCTCCATGCTTGTCTTTTATACATTTAAACGTGGCTTTGCTTTTGCTCGTTCCTTTCCTTGCCCCTGTAAGCCAGGCTCCCACTTCCTCAATCATTCTGTTGCACTTTCACTTAATCTTCCCAAACACCGGCAACAAGAATTGCACACGGTGTTGCAAGTGATATCTCTTCTGTCTCCTGTATGAAAGAGCAAGAATACTCTATTTACGCTGGAAATAGCTCACTCAGTACAACTTCCATAATATCAATCTTGTCAGGGCAAACAACCTCCCCTTGCTGCCAGTGGCTTCAATTTAGAGACAGGGATCTCTGATGAAGGTCTCAAAAAGCTGGGCAAAACAATACCAGAGACCTCAGAAGGTTTTGGGGACAAGCCCCTGAATCCTGTGCTATTTTCTTCCTTGCTGCTTGTTTTCTGTTTTCTGAAACTGTCGTAAGAGGCATTCAACACATTCTGTTATGTACAGGGGGTTTTTTCTTAGCACCCTGTACTTTGCTGCCGGTGCAGCTTCCTTAAGCTTGGAAAATGTCTGTATACTAATTCTATGCTTCATTCATTCTATACATCTAATATCATGCTAATTCCTATGATTATATGTGACTTCCTATCTATTCTGCTCCCAAGAGATTCAAATTAAAATTAGCTTTCCAAAAGTTAGCTAAATATTGTGTTTGCCTTATTTCCTTACTTCTCATTTATTTCTGTGCTCTGATGCTACTCCAAATCTTCTTACTTTAGTACAAAACTAACAAATTTGATGGGACATTAGTGTGTCTTTTATTATCTTCTACTCTGGAGTAATTTCTTGAACATCTGTTCATCTTCCAAGCTTTCTGTTTTTACACGAGAAAAGATGATGCTACTCACAAGAACTCTGTTCATAAAGAATTGCACTTAGAAATGTTTTTCTCTGAACACTTCTGCTTCATGGATGTAGACACTTAAAAATTCTGAGCTCAACACAAAATTCATGAGGTAATATAAAATGTTATGAGCAAAAGAATCCATACTTTCCACCATTTATATTCATATGTGTACACATCTGTACATATATGTATAAATACTTGGAATTTTTGACTCTTCAATTTCAGGTCAGCTGCCTTTTGAGGTACTATTTCTTCAACATGATACAGGCTAAGTAAGAGTTCTGCTTAGCAAGCTGAAATTTTTTATAATATTGATTTAAATCTTGAGATCAAAAAGGGATATATTTTTAACTGCCTATGAGATTCTTATTTTTATCATGCTAGTGACTGAAATTCAAATTAAAAGTAAAACGTAAAGCTTTGAATCCACTACAATCATTCACTGAAAATATTTATTGGGAGGAGTCATATTTTCTCCCCAGAAATCAACATGCCACACTTGTGTTTCTGATTGAGCTTCTGTAAGACACTAAGATGCTTCCTGGAGTGGGGGGTGGCAAGGGGGAAATCTGATTAGTCAGTGCAAAGCAAGTGCTTTTTAGCCACTGGCTTCCAAAAACTCTTCCTGCCAAGTATGCTGAGCGTTGCCCGGAAATCGCGTTGGAGTTGACAGATCTCTTCCTGGCACCCGAGGGGAGGGGAAGGAGAATGCTCCCCATTCCTCCAGCCTCGCTTGTCCCCTACTTGCTGGAACAACTTTGAAATTAGAAAAGGGGCAGGGGAACTCTAAGGTAAATCAGTCTTTCCAGTTCCTGAGCAAATACTCTAACCATTATGAAATTAGAAAGAGATTACTTTACATGTATAAAATCTGTATGTTTATAACTGCAACCACCACATTTTCATAACAGTGGTCCGATTTTAAAGGGAAATGTGATACCTGGTCCACAGGGATACCTGTGGATATCACATGGAGAGGGCTGTGATCAATCTTGGCTCAGGTGCCCAGGACACAAGATAAAGTGCACTTCATTTTTTTTTTTTTTTTTTTATTTTTGGGGGGAGTTAGCCATATAAGCAAAGTAACAGCTCTGACCATGTACACTGACTCTGGCCACGGATTTACTTTCTCTAGGATCCTGTGTCCAGCAGTGAGCAGCAGATGTTACTGAAGGTGCCATCTGGCTGTGGTGCCCAAGACATGCAGATAGACCTACCCATCATGAATCTGTCTGGGCTACACTGCTTAGGCCCTTAATCCTTAACTTCAGGTACCATTAAGGCCAAGTACCTAACAGGTAGATGTTACAGCACTGGGCCAGTAGATGCCTGTATCTTTAACAGTCTAGCCCTGGGATGTAGCTGTTGGGGGACATTTTGCCTTTAACAAGTATTCACACACAAAAATGATCTATGCTTCATGAAACGATCTCTTCCTTCATGAAAGAAAAAAAAGCTCCAGGGCAAAAAATGTTCTACTCCTTTGAGAACTTAGAGCGTGTGATTTTCTGCAGGTGATAATTTTTGGCATAGCTGTAGCCACTGCATACCCTGCAGAAATACCTCCCTAACCAAAGCTCATGTTTTTTACTGTGTGAATGAAACTCTGTTTTGCTTTCTTCATCCTTTACTGTAAATATATGCTTAAATGTGCTTTATCCGTACCTCTAATATTCTTGAACATTATGATTCTTGGAAAGCCTCATTAGATGGTAGGAAAAAAAGGGCACATCCCATCATACTGTAAAGGAGACTTACATTTCTATTATCATTTTCCCCGAGAGAAGGATGGCTAATAGCACTGGTATGAAAATTATGCCTTTCTATTTTTCGTAATGATTAGTCACTGCAAAAAATTGTTTATAGGCTGAATCGTAACTGGCCTTTCCCTTCTCTATGCCCATTTCGACATAAGTGTAAGGATAATGGTTTTGATTTGTAAAATATCTATGGCATTTGTCCATGCCTCCCCTACTGTTTACTTTCATTTACTGTACATTTACTGTAAAATAATGAAATTAAATATAGTAAATCCTGCTTTGAAAGACCATTCTCACAGCATTCTGAATAAATAAGCCAAATCACATACAGTATTTTACAATTCAGCAAGAGATGAAGAGCAATAAAACTGATAAGAAAGCTAGGATCTCTAGGGACATTTTTTTTCTATTACAGTTCATCAGGGTGGTATTTTGCACATTGATGTTACTGAGTTTTAAAGGAGTGACATTTTTATCTGGGCAGTAAAGTTCAGCAGATTTTTCTGCCTTCTTAAACAAGGATGAAAGTTTGAATTTAAACCCTGACTCAAGTACGTCAAACATAACACACTGCAGATAGAGTCTGCTTCAGGGAATTAGGAGATCTAAATTGTGATAAAATGGGATCAATTTCACTGGTTACAAAGAAGAAAAGTTACTTTCTGAAACAAAAATAAGAAGAAAAAAAAAAAAAAAAAAAAGAGAGAAGCAATCACCCTGAGAATTACTTTCTTTCTGAAACCATCATTGGAGTCTTGAATAAAGGCTAGTAGCTCTATCCAAAGGACAGTTCATGACAGTTTTCAGTTTCACAGACACTTTTTCTTCATATTCTACAGTCCTATGAATGTAAGTCAAAGAATAAAAGAAAAAGAATGAGATAAAAATACTGTACAGCTGCATATATCCTAGGCAAACTATTTAGAAAAACATGGTAAAGTGCTCTGAAATTTTAGCATCACTTCTTTCTTCAAGATAACAAGAATTGTATTTTGGAGGATGTTTTAAAAAGGCATTAGCTAGTAATACTGAATTTGAAAGAGAATGACAACATGACGCTCCTTACATTTTCCTGTAGGTGACCCATTCCCCAAGACTGATTCTCAACATCCATATGCTACAGTCAATTTGCTTAAAACATGTTACAAGTGATAGCATGAGGAACTCTGTAAATGGAAGTGAATAAGAAATGAATTCAACTGGAATGTTAAATTATTTTTTTTTAATATTTTTACGCAAAAGAAGAAAGTCAGGACATTAGCAATAGAAAAGCTGAATGTTTTGTTTTACTATTAGTTTTGCTGCAATTTTTATCTGAGACCAAACACTCCTTTAAATATATGTTTACTCAGTTACAGATTTAAGTTTAGAAAATAGTAAATGAAACTTTTATTGGAATAATATGTGTGTTTTGGAAATGGAAATATAAAAATAAATGGATTTTTTTTGTGTTTATACTGTTGCAGTTAATGAAAATTGCACACATTTAGCACATATCAAGATGAAGGGAAGAGGGGAATTTCTTTTACATATAAATAAATAAATCTGTAAATACATTAAAAAAAGCAATAGATTTATAAACAAATATGTAAATATACAGAAATTTCCTATTGTAAGGCCCACACCTATACTTGCATGTCTGTAATATCATCATTATCATAAAGTTTGCTCACGAACTATTGAGTGTTTGAGGGCAAATATATAGTAGTATTCATAGTGAAAATACATAGACTTCTAGATCTTTTACATATAACTGTATATGCCCAAACATATACACAAATATATATAAATAGAGGTACATAGTCCTATGGCATTCAACGTCCTGTTGAAAAACACGGCTGGCTTAAGTATTACCTCTAGAAGAGCTTTTTAACAGGCCCGATCCCACTGCCTCAGGCGTGCAACCTGACGTACACTGTGACCAGATAGCCCCAGCCACTCTCTATACTGGAAGGACAGTTCAAGTCTCGCTTTGCAATGGCGTGCTCTAGCTCACAAAAACCTATTCCTGATGTTTTTCCTTTATTGTTAGCTGTAAACCTGCGGCACGTATCGGAGCAACTGGGTAAATATTAATCCTAAAATGCCTGATAATTATATAAACCTATTCACAAATAAACTAGTAATATTAAGTGAAATATAAATAAATAAAATTTATAACAAAATAAAAATGTTAATAATAGTATTCATAACCATTTTTAAAAACCTCATCTAGAAAAGATTTTTTAAAGTATGTTTTAGAGCTAGAAGACAAAATCCAATGATTGTTTAATAGAAAAGCATAATCCAAGAAACTGTAAGCAAATTCTTGTTTACAGAAAAAATATGGTGGCTGCTTGCAATTCACTAATGAAAAACATTTAAAAATGTCTAAAAGCATCTAAAATTTAAATATAAATGTTCAATAGATAGGAGAAGCAACCATTAAAAGAATGCTAGTATATGAACTGCAGGAAGCTACAGTAGGTGTCTTGAAGCAGTTGATGATTTTCAAAAGAACAAAGAGAATGCGAGGGGCTGTTAATAAGTCTTTCAAGAGAGCTGGACTTGAGCCACATAGTGCTTCGTCTGCAAATACTATGTTTAAAAATCAATCCTTTGCTTCACAGGAAGCCAATGTACTTTTGTCAAAATTAGAGCAACGTGAACATCTGTCTTGGAGCCAGTTAACTATCTCACTGCTTGTACTTTTCTGCTTTTTCCTTTCCTCCCTTAAGAAGAGGAGATTAAAATTATAAACATCCACAGAAACCCACAGGTTAATACATTTACAGCGGTATATCTGTATGAACACACTTTAGGGTCAGTGACAGAAAATCCAGGCAGTCATCAGTGCAAGACAGAACTTCAGGACAGAGGGTCTCAAACCAGAAACTGAAGCCTGAACAAAGACAGCAGCAATCAAAAATGCTGAGAATAAATGAGAAAAGAACAACATGGGATGTCATTTCACATCTTCAATATTACCTTTTAGAATATTTCAAATATGCTTTTAAGAAGCACTAGCTACAAGATGCTGATGATAAATTTTAACTTGCAATCTCTGCATTCAGTTAGATTTTCTTCCCAACACAGGTTTGGAGAGAAAATGTTTTGTTGTTCTTTTCTTTTAGACATAGAGACATTAATACTGCGGGGGGTAGGGGGCATGGGAAGAAAAAAGGTCTTCCTACCATGAGTATTTTTTACTTTCAATATACCTCTATACAGAGTCATTATTATCCAAAGGATTAAATGCCCACTGCTATGACCATTGTGCAGCTGAGGACTCCTCTCTTTCCAGAGAAGAGTCTCGCACATGTGTGGATGCAGGTGACTTGTATAAGGGAGCATGATCAGGTCCAGCTTTGCTTTCTGAATTCTGCCCTGGAGACCACCAAACCAACTATTTGCATTTGGCTGTCATTCCCTCCAACAGCATTGCTACTTCCTTCCCTGGGGTGGGATTTTGCCCTAGCTATTTACAGAACCATTTTGATGCCATGTAAAAAATCTGATTACAGTGTCATTTAAGAGAGAGAGAGAGAGAGATGCAGGTGAAATATTCCTACAGCAAAGCTGTCACACTTGGGACTGAAATAGGCTGGAAGGCTGCTCCCTGAACCTCACCCTGTTAACAGGTCTCAAAACCCTGCAGCAAGCTGCGGATTAAATACCTCAGCCTCAGTGGAGCAGGCCCATCGTGAATTTTGTAACACACAGGGCATCCAAAAGGAAGATATGAGATACTTCATCTCAGAATCACATCAAATTCTTATGCAGCACTGCCTGGTGCAAACTAAAGGTTACAATAGGGACTGCCACATCTACCAAAGGCAGGCTTAGTTCCCATTGCCTTGGCCCTTGCAAACTACAACCACCTACACACCCGGAACTGCAGCTCTTAGGAACTCTGCAGTACTATGTAGCAGGTTTCATCTTGGGTTAGGAAACATAATATTTCAAGCTCCTAAGAGAAAATAACCACACCTTAAGAATAAAGTCCTTGGGGATGGGGGTGAGGGTGGAATGAGTCCTAACGCAGAAGAAATATAGCTACTGGCTGACTGGGCTAACCCTTGAAACAAAGAATAGCCAGATGAAAGAATTTCATGGACATGTAAGTTCAAGATTAATCTAACGATAATTTTCAATTTCATTTCCTGTTTGTTGCTATTAAGTAGTAGGATTCTTGTTCTTTTTCAAGAAGGTGAAGAGGATAATGAAACTGAATGTGTATTTTGGAAGTTTGCATGGCCCTTTCCTCTTACTGGAGGGACTGTATTGCAAAGAGTGCACTGAAAACTTTCAAGCTTCATTTCCTCCCATACAGACCTGGTAAAGAAACCTTTGCAGTACACTGACCATAGGTCTTTCTAACCTGGAAATCAGCTTCTGCTCTCTTTCCTATACGTCACCTCTTCTCGAGTAATAAAGAAAGCCAATGAAACGAGGAAGGTGAAAATACAGATCCCTTGACTGCTTTAACACAGTTGTGCTGTCTTATGGTAAGGCACAGTATTTCCATTTCCTCCCTGGGTGGTAGCTCATTAATCATTTTAGAGTAATCTTTGTAAGTTAAAATTCATCCTTACATCACACCTTGTGGGATAGTCTTAGAACTCTGTAACTTGGTGGATTAAAGGTCAATAATAAATGATATTAATTTTTCCTCTACACTTCACACAAATAAAAGGCACTTTAATAAGTAGAGAAGGCAATAAACTAGACTGAAAGGAATGTGATTATGACAACTTGTCGTGGAGTATTAAATAATGTATCATTGATATAATTAAGGATCAGAGATAGGGGTGCATCAAAATAATTTATGCTAATTATTTCATTTGAGAGTTAAGAAATATTACATATGTATCTAAACCCATATTTGTGTCCTTATTTACATATTTATAGCATTTTAACTATACTAGGACAATGGCTATTTCCATTTTGCTCCTTACAGAGCCTCCCTGCAGTGCTAATCAAATCCTGACATCTGACTCTAACACTAAGAGTTTTAAGATAATTAAGCACTTTAACCTAATGAACTTGCATTTTAATCCAGTGTATTTGTTTAGGGAAAACCCAGGAGACTAGTAATGAGATATGGAGTTTTACACACATTTGTACTGAATGTTCAGATTACGCCCAGGTCAGGACCAAGGCAGATCTGAAACTTCAATTTACAGTCATAGCCCAGCGAAGTGATGGCAGAGTACATTACACAAGATTAGACTTTTCATGCTCTAATAAAATGCATTAGTTATTTCAACACATTTCCTGCATATAGCTCCCCAAACTAAGAACTCCACCGCGACTGACTTTAATTGATGCTCTCAGCAGCCCGAATACTGGATGGAAATGGAGCCTGAGTAAGAATTTTATGTCTGTGGCTGTGCCAGAATAAGGGTAAAGCATGTGGCTGACACAGTAAAGGGAAGCTTGCCACTGTTGTTGCTGTGTCTTCGGACATCAGTCCCAATGCCTGTTTCATCAGCAGCGCATTCCTTTGCACAAAACGATATTGCCAAGAGCTAGAGGCAGGCCTCTGGCATGCTCAAAGCCGTGCTAGCAGGCAGAGTTATCAGGTAAAGAGCTCCACGGTGAAACGCATTATCTGCCTATTCACAGCAAGCATCACCAACGAAAGGGGGAATAAGCTGGTTATGTTTCCTCAGCTTCATAAAAGTTTACCTCTCCAAGAGGAAAAACAGTTCCAGGAAAGATTGCTTTGCCATCCATGCCTAGCTTTTTTTTTTTTTTTTTTTTAATTTTTCCCTGCATCCCACAAAATTTTTAAGAATTCATATTTTCTTTTGATCCACTGAAGCGAACCAAGCCTATTGAAAAGGAAGATAAGAGACTATCTGCTTTCCAAACAATTACTGCTCTGTATGTGATTCAGAGAGAGGAATAAAACCTTAATCTTATACCTCATGGAGGCATCTCCTAGCCAACAGGATTTGTTTATTCCAGCACTTACACTTCGGAGATTTCCTTTTTGGAGCTCTAAGTCATTGCGGCTGCAGGGTGGGATGATTCCTGCGGGACAGCCCGAGACATCTTACATTGCTGAACACCCAACAGCCTGACAGCTGGAGCACTCCCCTGGGCTACAGAAGACTGGTTTAAGTTACTGTTCTCCTTCAGCATGTGCTTTTTGGCAGCTGATGTACCACCGATAATAGGAAACGAAGGCACCAAGTTATGATGCATAGCAGTACAGCTTGTAAGCATTCAAAAATAACAAGCTCTTCCCCTCTTCCTAAGCATTGTAGCAGTTCTCATGTTACCTCTCCTGGTTTCCTAGTTTCTTCTTTTAAGGTTGAGACAGGCTGAGAGAGTTGGGCTTGTTCAGCCTGGAGAAGAGAAGGCTGCGGGGAGACCTGATTGCGGCCTTTCAGTACTTAAAGGGGGCCTATAGGAAAGAGGGGGAGAATCTTTTCAGTAGGGACAGCAGTGACAGGACAAGGGGTAATGGTTTTAAACTGAAACAGGGCAGGTTTAGGCTGGATATAAGGAGGAAATTCTTTACAATGAGGGTGGTGAAGCACTGGAATGGGTTGCCCAGAGAGGTGGTGGAGGCCCCATCCCTGGAAACATTCAAGCCCAGGCTGGACGGGGCTCTGAGCAACCTGATCTGGGTAATGGTGTCCCTGCTCACTGCAGGGGGGTTGGACTAGATGGGCTCTGGGGGTCCCTTCCAACCCAAAACATTCTATGTTTCTATGATTAAGGTTACCTTTTCAAAACTTTAACCATAACCCTGAAAAGCGGAAGATTTGGAAATTTCTGCATTTGTCAGCTAAAGCTGTCAAGCAATTTCTTGATTTTCCTTGATAGACTTTAAGAAAAACAACACCCAAATGTAGTAGAGCCTGGAAAGAAAATAATGACACAAATGTGAACCAGTAACACAGAACGCAGTTTCTCCTCCAGTTGCACATGCCATGGTCAAAGGTGGGTGGCAGCAGAAAGCAGAAATGACCTTACCAACATCTGGCCATGCAGTAAACACTAGGGAACACCCAAATCACCAGGATATGCCTCTGGTTGCATTCAAATCCAATCAGCTGACAATACAATATTTTCTCATTCATTTGCTGCAATACATTTTCCTTTGTTAATTTTGGAGGAAAACTTTATAGTACTAGAAATGGCTTCAGTGCAAGAACAGTCAAAAGAATCTTTTCATTCTGTTTTGATAGATCATAGAAAATAAATAAAATATAAAGAATCTTTAAGGTATTCCATTGTATTAGTATTAAGTTTCTTTACAGTTCTGAGGTGAGACATTATATATCGTACTCCTAATTTTCCAATATTTTTTATTTTTCTAAAAGATGAATATGCATTATATCACTTTCACATATTTGTGCACAATACCTCATATGAGAACAGTTTGATTTGTTTCTTCATGTTTGTCTTCCGCAGCTAAGCCTGGGTACAGTCTGCTTTTAAACACTCCCTTAAGTTTTGAAAATAATGAGCAGAAAGATCCACAAAATTCTTCACAAAAGTAACTGCAACAGTGCCAAAGTGACCACAGAAAATTAAATATTCGTACATATAACTTAATAAGTCAAAGTTAACTGGTTTTCTTATTGTTAATGTGACCGTTGAGTTTTTGGTAGAAGAATTGTAGACCACTGAGATCACTACAAAGAGCCAAAGGCTTCTGATAAGAGCACTTACGTGGATTATCCATTTATACTGTAGCTCAAATAGGTTATCTAGTAGAAATATAATCAAAGAGCTCTCCAGCCTGAGTTTCTTGCAGATTTAGCTAAGCTGATTTTTTTCCCCTGCTTTTAACTCCTATTTTTTTCAGATGTAATCTTAGCTTTCTGCTCTGTGGATTGCCACCCACCATCACCACTGTCACTAGCTTGCAAGGTTAACCAAAGCATGTAATCTGACCTGTATGTGAAAAACTGATTTTAAGAATCACACACCAATAGGTGCACCCATAAATCATGTGTTAATTTCAGGAAAAAATGAAATTACAATTTCTCTTGTCATATACTGAAGCTTCTACAACGTATTTTTACTTTTTTTCTTATTACAAATACAAGATGATTTCAAGCTAAATATGAAAGAATTGCATCCAATATAATTTAGAAAACATATATTATAGATGAAGGGTTGTGTTACTAACATCAGGTATTTTTGTATATATGTGTGTGTACATATATATACTTTTTTTATTAAGGAGTTTTAAAATTGTAAAAATGTTAAATTTTAAAATGCATTTCATTGTCATCTCTAGTCAAAATATACATATGAAATTTTTTTCATGAAATTTTGCAACACTACCATTTTTGAAACAAATCATTTTACTAATGAAACTGTGCTTTTGTATATTGAATTTTGCATTAAACATTGAATAAAGACAAGTCAGTTGGTATACATGATAAGAATAGTGCTCACTAATTTCTGACATACTGTAGAGCAGGTAGCATTTTAAATGCAGAGTATTTAATTAACTTCTTATAGATTAATGATGTGGCAAACTTGTTTGTTTCTATTTGATGGTGATCCCATGAAACCATTAGAAGTCCAGCTCCAGCTATTAGTCACAATTCAGTGGCAACAGAGCTCAAGAAAAGCCAAATGCAACACATCCTCATGTCATGCTGCACTAAAGAACTGATGAAATATTAATCACTCAGGCTCCACATGCAAAATGTAACAAAAAAGAAAGAATAAGGGGGAAAAAAAAAAAAAAGCACAGCAGGGGTGCTGTATATTAACATCAACAAGCCACTTTGAAAGGCTAAAGCAAAATGCAGCAACCCTAGCCCCACATGTTTGTAATTTTAAAACTCTTGTCATAGCTAAGTAATAGCATGGCCACAGCAGGGTACACCAAAATTAAAGGTAAAAGCTCTCCTAAGGGGTGAAGAGAAGATGTAATAGTGCCAAAACAGTCACTGGAAAAGCCATTTAGTTTGGGTTTGGGTTATTTTTTTTTTTTTTTTTTTGGAGAGACAGGGCTAGCTCAAAACATAAGAACTAGATTCATTACAAAGGTTCATTTACTGTTATTATTTTTTTCCTATGTGACTCCTGAAAGCCTTTGACTATTATCTGCTGTTGCAGAAATTTTCTATGGTGTAGATATTTGGTCACTCATACATATGCCCACTCTTACTGACACAGAAATGAGCAGTATTCTGCAAGTGTCACTGGCATCCCCAGTTCAAGGGCTGTTTTGAATTAAATGCCTCAGGAATTTGTGATGACTCACACAAAAAGGAAAATAAAAAATGGAACACAGTGGTTGTGAAAATGTTTATGATAGAAACTTTGCAAGTCTAAGTTTCCTACAGTTACAAAAATTTTCTCCTGTAGCAAATAAAAATGAGGGATAAAATAATAACTTGCACCTTGGCCCTCTCCTCCAAAAGTGCTTATGACACAAAATATTTCAACATCAAGTTAATATCAATCTCACTTTGATTTCACGGATAACGTGGTCCAGCAATTACGCCATCTTCGATTTTTCTGGAGCCTTGAATGTCAGGAAAAACCTTCAAAATATCTTCAGAAGATACCCTTTGCTACATAAGATTCATTAGATGCTTTGATAAATATTGCACAACTGTTACATTAGATAATGGATTTATATCACATTATAATTTTTCCCAAATACCAGCCTTACTGACTCCACAGTAGAAAGTATTTGGTAAGTACTGAGGCCCCAATGAGGCTGTCATCTTACTCCTTGTAACTGTCACAGTTTAGTCCACAGGCTCATTTCTCATATTGTCTGAGTAACATATTCAAATTAGATGCATATCATTGTTCTCAGATCCTGAAATAACTTAAGCACCTAAAAGATTTCAGTCTTTCAACATCATCATGATTTCCAATAAGCAATATTACCCGTTATCTGTGAATCTGCCCTCTAAAAAAAACTACAGCAGATTTTTCTAGATGTGATCATCAACTGGTGAATTACAGTTTGTAATTCAGTGTGTTTTTCCAGCTGCAAGGTTATATATGAGAATATTTGGACATTACTCCCTCGCTCTTGGTTATACAAAACTCCATTAAGTGAGAGTTTCATAACCACACATTTTTATAATATGGTCATCAGTTCTCATCTTTATATCTTTACATAAAGAACCAATAAATAGAAATCATTTCAGCCTAGGATTATTGCTGGTGTTCATTGCTGCTAGGAAGATCTCTACTTACTACGAAATTCCAGCTACAGTAGTCAAGCTGTCATTGACGTGAACAGTGTCACACAGCCACCATTCCATACAAAACATGGGTTTTGAATTTACCTTGTGGTATCTAAAAATTTTTACCAGGTTACAGACCAAACTGACTCATTGCTAAAGAAATTTAAACTGTATACAGGTTATCATTAATGTGGGGAAGGAAAAAGCAAACACTTTGCCAAATTATGCATTGATTTAATCAAAACCTGGAAGGAAAGAAAGTCAGCTTGGGTTAAGTTTCAGTTTCACATGAGACGTATTCAAACAGATGGATGTTGACTTCACTAACATATAGACCAGGCATTTATGGCTACCATAAAATTAATTTCAGGTAGAGGAAAGGACAGAACTTTCTTGATTTTTTTTTTTTTTTATTGTTATTATCATCAATCTAAACTGCTGAGTTTCACTGATCTCTAATACTTTCCTTCTTATTATTGTGATTTTTTTTTTGTGCAAAAAGTAGAAAGAAATAATAGAGCTTCATTTTTTTTTTTCCATTCTGTGACTTTATATTGGCTGCTAGAATGTATTATATGAAGGATGAGAGTAAAGGAGCACCATAGCTGGACAAATTATGTTTGAGGTACATCCTGGAGTGTCCAGTTAAATTGCAGACAGCAGTGAAAT
Organism: Podiceps cristatus; assembly: GCA_000699545.1. Classification (NCBI taxonomy): domain Eukaryota; kingdom Metazoa; phylum Chordata; class Aves; order Podicipediformes; family Podicipedidae; genus Podiceps; species Podiceps cristatus. The sequence continues at coordinate 25,738 of KL265801.1, read as the reverse complement.
TCCTCTTTTTCTCTGATACCAAGCTCAATCTCCCTGTTTTGTAATAGCTGATTATGAAGCCTTGCTACATCTCCTCCTAGATTGATTTTTGTGCCAAATGCATGAATGAAATGGGAGTTTTCAAAAGAGGGAAAGGATACCAGCTAGACATCAGCAAAAAAATCATTACAATCTCCTTTTTCTCTAAATTGAAACTCTTCTACAAACGGCACACCAAAGGCCCCTGCCATTTGACCTCCGCCCTATCTGTCAATACTAAAACATTCAGATATTAAGCCAAAGCCTGGAGATTTTGCAGGCTTCTTGTAGCCCAGTAGATGCAATTTTTTATACTTACTAATACAATGCCCTCGACTTTTCACAGATCTGACAGCACAGGGCCACATGACTTGCGTGGGCTCGCCTCGGCTGCTGCGACATTTGTTCCTGGCAGAAAAGAACTCGGGACACTGAAACCCCTTGTCACCCATCCTGCTGAACCTTTCCCCTCTGGGGCTAGAAGGAGAGTGAGAGGGTGATCGTAGCACCAGAGGAATAGGGGCGGGTATCAGCAGGTTTTTGCATAAAAATTTAAACTGTATTATCCAAGAGGTTTTTCTGTATTAATTAGATAATTTAGCTGCAGGCATTAGTACTATTGCCATATAAAAGTATGTTCTCTTTTTCCCTAGCAAGGTCCTCAATTTAACATCTTTTCTCACTTTTCAGTTTTATGCGGGCTATTTACCATCATTTACTATCGTACTGCTCTGTCCTCTCTTTCCTTTTGCAAATGTCAATTGTTATTTCTGCTTAGAAGACTGAGAAAGTAATTATCCTCTATCAGCTCATACAAGACAATAGTCCTATTAGGGCTTATGAAAACAGGAGTAGCTGGAGGTAACTAAAAACTAATAAAAAGAGAGCATTTTTACTTGCTTTTACAATGATGTGATTTTTTCCAATTTTTATGGGTTTGATTTTACATTTTTAAAAGGAAAAAATGGGCCCATACTGTGAATAGTGTGTTATGGGGAAAAGCATAAAGATTTAAGATAAATTTACTGGAAAATTCACTGTAAATACACCTATTTCATAAACAAAGAAAAGGATACCAAATGTGCTTATCCTGAAAACTAAAGCTTGCAGGAAAGAGTTGATTTTCAACTCATTTGTAAAGCTCAAGATGCTCATCAGAAAAAAAAAAAACAAAAACAAAAACAAACAAACAAACAAACAAAAAAAACAAACAAACAAACAAACAAAAACCACTGTAAATCAAAGATAAGTAATCCGGTTCTAGAATTTATCCAGAATGTGACTCATTACTCCTACAGGTTGTGCAGACTTCCTCACAGTGAGTCTGAGTCTCTCTGAAATGGAGCAGGTTTGGTGAAATCAAAGATGGGCTGTTTTCCTTTAGCAAAGAGTTTAGAGTTCTTTTTCCCAACTATGTCATAAAATTACAACAGCAGCTTACAAAGTAGAATACATGTTTATAACTACTACACATATTCTTCTCTTTTAATTTATATATACTACATTAATCCATTGTGATCCTCATATTAAAGTTAGATACCTATCTAAGAACACATACAAAGAAATTATCCTTTTTTATAAAGAACTCCCTGAACAGAAAATGATACATAAATTCTTACAGGTGCTTCTTTATGCACTGATTCACATCTACATTTAAGTGTAAGTTTATTACATATGCTGTACATACTATATTGTATTTAATAGCAATTATGAATCTAAGTAGTTTTTTACTAGTTTAATAACCATTATCCTTCATGTGTTTATATGATTGGTTTCTAAGTGCCAATCTTTTGATAAAGACTGCAAAATAATAAACACAACACTTAAAAACCTCTCAATTTTTAGGATGTGGAGCCCTCTCCATCAGGATTATGGGAAATTTCACAAAGAATAGTTTTAGATTAATCAAGGTTATAGAGCTGATCATGCTGGGCAATGGTGTAATTAACTAGTAAGACAGATAAGAGAAATGTTACTATGAGATAACAAATGCCTCACAGGTCTTGGCAAATTCTGAAGCCTGGAATAAACAAAATAATGTATCATCATTGTTGCATTTCATAAATTCAACTTTCTGTTAAGAAAAACAGTAATATAGCACAGAACTTTTTACTTAAGGCAAATACTTAGTGTCTTCCATTGGAAGAGTACTGAAAATGAAACAAGTAATACTTTTACTAACACAATTAAAATGAGAAATCAAACGAAGAGTATGCAAAATGTTTTCTTCTTTTTAAATCATAAAAGTTGTCATATCCTTGGTTTTGTTTACTAGCTATTTGTTAAAATACGCATTTAAATACTCAGCCTGGACTAGGTCACTGTCCTGAAGAGTAACCAAGACACCACCTTTTAGTGGTGAGTTGTCACAGTGAGGAATAGTGAGCAATCATTTGGAAATCAGCAAAAGTTTGTTTTCATTTGATTTCTCCCCAAATCAAGAGTGAAATGTTTCCTCAGTTTCAGTTACCATCTAGAATTGGGCATTTCAGAAGGCTAAGTACATTTTATTACATCACCAAATAGGCTCATCTTGAAAAATACTAATAATTTTGCAACATCTCAAAGTTTTCATTACAGCAGACATATGTGGTAACTGCATCTTGAAATAAGCGTACCATGTCAAGTTCTAAGTTCTTACCTAGGCGTCTCAGAAAATTTTCACCCCAGTAAATATGATTATATATCAATGGAAATACAGTAATCATGACTACCGTATTACCTATCCACTCATTCCAATTCCACACACAGAGAATACCTTCACTAGTCACTACTGCCTCTTTACAAGGACCAGTAAATAAGTCTAAGAAGGAGTTAGTTAGGGAATGGTAGTCTGGACACCTCCAGTTACTAATCAAGTGAAAATCCATATAAAGTTGGCAGGTACTCCACTGTTACAGCTTGCTTTCTTTAAACTGGGTCCCTACATGTGCATTTTCTACCACCTTCCTTTCTTATTGTGACATTTCAGATACTAAAAGGACCATGTTTGATGCTGATTCATATTGTTTTTATGTACATATTTACTGTGTTCTCCTTTTCACCTCAGCTATGCATCCCTACCTTCTTCAACAAAGTCTTCACATTTAAACGGGAGATTGACTTGGATGAAAACCTTTTTTTTTTTTTTTCTTTTACTTAAGTCATTAGTTCTTTGCCCCAGATCATTATGCATAAAGAAAAGCACCAGAAACGTGCAGCCACCTTCATTTATACCACACACTTTGGCTACTAACAGGTCGGGATGGGACTGCAGTATCAGGTGCCCAATGGGAACAAGCAGATCTCTGTCAGGCTCCATGGTGGAGGGAATGATGGCAAAACATCCTCTCGGCCACATCAAGGCTGCATGAGTAAAAAACAGATTCATTTGTCTCTTTGAACTCCTGTCTACGGAACAAAGAGAGTGCTAGCTTGCTCTTTTTTTTTTTTTTTTTTTTTTTTTCCCCCAGGTAATTTGCATTTTCTCCATAATCAAAGCCACTTTTCCTCTCATGTCACAATACAAAAAGGCTGATCATCTTGAGACAATATATGTATGAGACAGAATATATAGTTCACAAAGTGTTATTTTAATAATTCATTCTTGGGTGCTCAAAGGGATGCCATGCTTTAAAAGTTCCTTTTCCTGTACAGTTGTCAGCATAAAGCAGGTAACATTGCAAAGGAAAACCACAGCAGCTGCTGGGTGGGTTCTCCCGAGTACTGAAACCAGGCCTTTTTCTTGTTTGCATCAGAAATTTACCTGGAGCTCCCCAAACCAGACTCAGATGAAGAAAAGCACGTCTGCAAACGAGACCTACACGGCTGGTGTGTCCCCAGCGCCAGATCACGGGTGGGAGGTCACACCCTCACCCACCAACTGCTGGTGGCTTCTGCACCATCAGATGCCCAGTGAGAGCCATTACCCCTTTCTCATTCTGGAGGCAGCGCACCAGGACAGCTTGGGGGCACCTCGGAACCTCTTGGGCCCAACGGTGACTCCCCCATAAAAGTGGAAAAAGGGCAGACACCGGCCTGCGTGGATGCTGGGGCAGCTGGTGCTGTTGGGACAGCTGGTGCTGCTGGCGCTGGAGTCTGGAGCCGCCCCAGAGAGTTTCTGGTTAGATGCGCTAATGGGAGATTATGACCCACAGTCTTCCTCATGGCTGCTGCCGCTGACCTGCTGTAAGGGCTATAAAACCTGCTCCTCTCGGGGCAGCAAAGGAGGAGCGTAACGAAACAAAAGAGACTTTTGATGCTTGTTTCCTAGGTAGGCAGACCATTGTTGACCATATTTGGGACATATTAACCAGAAGGTAAAAGGAGAGAAAAAGGAGAAACAGCTGTAGCTTTTATTGCAGCAGT